>PNEQ01072037.1:0-29028 GCA_003012365.1 Medauroidea extradentata
TCAGGTTTGGGGCACCAAATACGTTTCCGCGAAACCTTAACTCTCTGAAACTTTGTAATGTCAATAAAGTTAAAGTGAATATTTTGACAATATATAATTGAGGGCACCGTCACCAATGGTTGTGCACAGGGTAAACAGATGTTTCTCATTCGATTAACCTCTTACCTTAGGTGTCTGTAACTACCATAGAACGTCAAATAGGCAGGGCTATAAATAAGGCCCAGGCGAAGTCGCTGTTAGTGGCAGAGACAAACTTAAGACTGCTTTTCGCATGGACAGCTATAGCTACTTACCCTTCTGCAGAATTAGTTCAACTAGCCGCTTGGACATTCTAACACTTGATGACTGAAGTACCAATCTTGTGTACAAAGAGGTTTTTCAACTAAAGTAAATATTATCAGTTACGAATAATACTCGCGAGCAAAGCCGCGGGAGACTGCTAGTATCTTATACAATAGAAAACCTCTGAAAGTGCCAACAATATATTTATTAAGAACAATGACACTAATAACGGAGAAACTGATATATAATGGTGCATATCACATCACTCACTGTAAAAAAAACTTCCTCAGATGTTTAAGAAGTTATTATCCCAGACGCAGTATGGGGACAGTTACCATACTTCCGTCTTGTAAATATGCAAACTTTTACATATGTTACAATGCAAGTCTGGTAACTTTAGTATGCATTCGACTGTTTTATAATTAGGTTTAGGGTTGCTACCATGGATGTCTGGGAAACTTTTCTACCATACCTACTTTCTTAGCGCTCCTATACGCACGTCTGGTAAATTTACAAACTATTTTTTAGAGTGTAGTTATGAAGGACCTCCTCCCCTTTCACCCTTTCACCTTCACAAACATACATACGAAAATTAAAGAACACCAAAACTTTTTTTTTCCTTTTAAAAAAGGACTATTTCAATGTTACCTATACATACTAAAACATAACAATCTGAACAGAGACTGGGCTAAAATTCACGAGTGCACTAATAATACGTTAACATACCGCATTGCACATAGGGGTGATCTAGATGTATGCGCGTCAGTTAGTGTCACCCTTACTATTTCACTGTTTCAGTTAACCACGTCTGCTTAGTAATTAGCCTGCGTTTAAATAGACTATTGTTGAAAAGTGAATTGAGAAAAACATTTTAATTAGTTATTCTCAATTGTCCAGCAATGTAAATACATTTCCAACGTTTTGAAAAAGCAGCATTGTGTAATATTACAAACATTTTGCATGAACAATATTAACCAAACATCAGAGATAACCTCTTATTTTAGCAAAAGTAATGCCTGCTAAGGCTGAAATTTGGCGTTGTTTGAGCATTTGAACTAAATACAGGCGTGAACACGACGCAACTGGATAGCGATATATTAAGGAGGATTCACAAAACGGGACAAGGACACGACATAAATTACACAAGAGATAACGATACCGGGTTACTGCCAAAAAACCAGCCGAACAAAATAAGGCGCAGGGAGTGATGGATTACGTTACAACTTCAGAAGGTCTTGTTGACGCCTGAATTGCCATACGTGGTTGCCGCCATATGCTTGCAAGGACTTCCAGAGGTTTGTTTACGTCTATCGTGTCTCCTGATATGGCGATGCCGGAACGACATACCGCGAAAACACCGTATATGTCAGCAGTCGACTTTAGAGCTATCGAGACGTGAAAGCAACGCGGAAACATGGCGTAGTGGCCAAGATCCCTAGCACGATGCGTAATTCAAGATGCAGACTAGTGCCACATATTTTACAATTTTATTTTAAGGGGGCACTTGTCAGAAAAAATTTGTTTAAATAATTTTTTATACTTGTACGAGATATAGTTTGTTACAGTTAACATTATATCAGTTGTTGAAAAATTTCCTCCAGATGCATCAAGCAAGCTGATGGCCATAAACTAAGTCTGGTAAGCACACAAAAATGTGCGAGTCCAGTCTTCTGCCAGATTAACGCGAAATTAGCAGAACTCTACTAATAGTTCAAAGTTCTCAAGGACGAATTTAGCAGCAATATGATCCAATCGTGAACGAAACTCAAGTGAATCGTTCGCGCGTCAGCTCGGAGTCCCTGGCGGGTATGCACGTCAACGATGTCGGTAGTATCTCCAAGCACAAATTAACCGCAGTAACGTCTTACTATAGGAGGTATTTGCTACTTACTGTGTCACTGTAAAATACTTACTGTTTAAGACGAAAAATGTGTAGCCTACACTCCAGGAACTCAGACCTGGCACGTAGATAGCACAAGAGTTTCACACCTTACGTCTCCATAAATCAAGGGCAATGATGCATGGACATCTTTAATCTACAGTTTTGTTCACACTACAGGCTTACCTGAAGGCGTACCAAAATGTTTGATGTCTCATATGTTCTAAACAGTGGCGGCTCTAGGGTTGTTGCCAGGCAGGGTACAAGTTGCAGAGAACTGTATATGGTTGTGCCCTAGTTGATGCTACAGCCACTGACATGCTGGTATGTAGGTGCCGCTTATTACTGACTGCTCACAACACAATACGTAGCCAGTAGATATTTCATGTTTGCTGGTATACAACGGCGTGTTCACAAGAGTGTACAGTTCTCGGCAACTTGTACCCTCCCTGCCAACAACCCTCGAGCCGCTACTGTTTCTAAATGTTTAGTCTGCTACGCCACTGTCAGATAATAAATTACTATCATATCATCCTATATTCGTTGGAAGATAAGAAATAACACAATAATTCTTATCCTCCAACAAATGTTAGATGATTTTCCAGTAATTTATTATCTAAAAATGTGTAAGAGACTTAACATTTAGACATGACATATCAAAAATGTTTGTAGCCCTTCAGGAATACTGTAAATTAAATATGGTCGTACGCCATTGTTCTACACTGAAAGAAGTGTATTGTTGTAGACACCATGCTTCTGTTACAATAGGGACAACAGTTTAACAAACTGTAATATTGTGGACATACGCCATTGCTACATATGTCGTCCCAGAAATCTTAAAATGAGACGAAAAAAAAAAGTCTAGTTGGCTGTAGTTAACACATCCATAAACCAAAACAACATAACATAAAAGATCCCATATAGAATTAGTCAACAACGAACAAAGGAAATAAATAATCAACAACCAAAAATAAAAGTCGAAATACAAAATAATGTGTAAAACTCAGGACATCACAATTAAGGCAGCACAGACAATACTGGGACGGATAAAATAATGGACACAAAACAGGATAACAACGACGACGTCACAGACAACAGACTAGACGACATAACGATGAAGACACAAAAGAACACAGTAGATTCCCAAAGACCGACTTCTCACGACGTTTCGGGAGCTGACATCTGCTCCCGTCTTCAGATGACGTAAAAGTCAAGTTAGGATTTCGTTATTACCTTGATTGTTCCTGTAATTATTTGTTCTGTAGAAGTAGTACAGAGAATCCCCTTCTACAGAACACATTGTTACATCCACAGACCAGATTGTAGTAAAAATTAAAATAGTACCGACATCCATATTGGACTGTTGTCCCTGTATTAAAAAATTTATGGTTCCTACAACAATATTTTTCTTTCAGTGATTAAGACCATGATATTTCATATGTTTCAAACAATTGCAAATAACTCGCGTATATTTTAACCAAATTCAGATACAAACTATCATATATAAGTGTTAGAATTGTAAGAATTAATTTTTGATATTTGTATTAATTTGAGTAATTATTATTGTTTTTTTCGAAACCACTGCAAAACTAAAGTACGGGGCTTTAACGCAGGAAATTTCCGGGTCACGGGCGATTATCAACATATGAAATAATGCAAAGTGAACGTCGACGCGTGTGTATGCGTCTCTGGAGGAACGCGTGGGTCGGAAGAGGAGAAAGCGACCAGCCATCAAGGACAGGCGGTTCCTGGCAGCCTGTTATTTTGGGACTTGAAGCTAAGTGTTTAAATAGAAGCCGGTCTACTGGAAACGCTCTCTCATAACCATCTCTCCTGGGGGTTAATAACTCACCTAACTATATAGCAGCCAGTGTAACACCGGCCTCTATCTAGCGACACCAACTGCCAGCACATGTGGACTACGAGCTAGTTGTCCTCTGTATATCACTGCTAGTTTTATTGCTTGTCTTGACAAGTCGCGTAGCAGTGATGCTCTTACAAACACACACACACACCAAAACCTCACACATGCCTAGGGCGCACTTTTATCGAGTAGAACCTGTGAAGAATTTCCCATCACTAATTTAAAAATTTCCTATATGGCGACGAAAAAAAAATTTTTTTTATAGCTTTACTTTTGCATTGTTGACTTATGTTGTCTGCTATTAGTTTTATCTGCTCTACGCTAATCCAGCTATTTATTTTCAAATAACTGTGTTACAAGTAAGCTGAATAACTTATCATTGTGTTATTACTAGTATTACGCATAGCGAGACGACAGAGCAGAGTAATTTTAAGGTCCTTCTCTCTAGTTTCTAAATTTTAGCGGTATTGATTTTTTGCGCCTAAACGAGAGCAGATATCACAAATCTGTTTGGCAGTTTTGTTTAATATCGTCTTCTCCATATTGGCAGTATGTAACTAACGAAATTCTGTTAGTTGACTTTGTTATTCGGAACAGTTTAATTTTCTTTTTGCTTTGAAAAAAAATAGCTATCACGGCAAAAACCATTTAAAAAAAAAACTGCCAGACATATTTTTTTATATCTCCACTTGTTTAAGATTAAAAAAAAAAATATCGCCAAACCACTAGAAAGTAAAGAGAATGGACTTAAATAACGCGGTGCTGAAAACGGGGAAAGGACACCAGCTGTTAGGAAAGGATGGAAAACAGAGGCTGCGGGGGCGATTAGACTTACGGGCCTAGGGCGCCCAGAAGTTTAAATCCGGCCCTGCACACGACAGATTCTATTAAGGCTATATCTTATTATTTTATTACTTCGTTATCTTTGAATTCTTCAGTTTTCACTGTAAATTACATAAAACATATTACCTTCTTAAGCGTTACCAAACTGTCACACCTTCACTGCCTATCTTAGTTTTTGACTAGTAACCTTCCGTAGGAAGAAAGTTATATTTTCATACGGACAGTCACAGGTAAAGTATGAACAATAGAAGTCAAGCAATGTCAACTGCATACAACGTAAAAAACTAGTCTCTCTGCTTTGCGGAAGTATAAAACACTGTAGTATTTGTACGTGAAATTAAATGTAGAAATTCAACTATTCCAAAATGGCGGGTACTGATCTCTCTTAAGGTCATGCTCTCGTTTCAACTGTTTTCGAGAAAATATTTTTTTTTAAAACTTAAACGAGAACAGATATCAAAAATATGTTTGGCAGTTTTGTTTAAAAGTTTTTTTTTTCACTGTGATAACTATTTTTTTTTAACAAGAAATTGTACGCTTCCGACTAAAATGTTAACCAGAATTTCGTTAATTACGCAATCTGCTAAAATCATAGTATTTACGGCCTTGAAAAAAATCAGCCAACTTGGAGAATACGACTTTAAACAAAACTGCCAGCCAGACGTTTTATATCTACTCTCGTTTAGGCATAACAAATTAACATCGCTAAAATTTAGAAACTGCCTCATGCACAGCACCACTGCCCTGTAGTAGTTACACCAAACTAAATTATGAAGGCTTTCAGAATATAGTACCTAACAGTAGAAATTGGCTAAAATAAAAAAAGGTAGCATAAACTGCAGCGAGTGCAATTAACTTAACTTCTTACTTCATACAATGAAGTACTGAAGTTTTAAGGGTGTTCAAGTGCGATAAAATCATAATTTTATATATTTATTAAACGGTGTTAGTTTTGTAGCCAATACTTGAGAGTACAGTTTCTTCTTACGAAACACTTTTAGCTTTCATAGTTTTCTTATAACGGTGCACCAAAGTCTAAATTTGCTTGTTCTACTGCCATGCAAATAGTGAAAACCAACTGACCTACTTGAATAAAAAAATTCACAGTGATATTATATCCCATGAATTATGCAATAAAGTATATAAAAGCCCATAACGTAATATTTTGGAATTTTAAAAAAATCGCAAAACTACAGGAAAAAAGTTAAAAATTCAGCATTTTTTTAAAATACAAAAATTGCTCACGGGATTGTTTAAAGCTGTTTTAATGCGTACCCCGTGGCATGATATTTCACTGTGGATTATTTCACTTACGTAAGGCAATTGGTTTCCACTATTTTCATGGCAACAGAACATGCCAATTTTGACTTTGAAGCACCGTTATGAGAAAACTCTGCGAGTTAAAATTGTTTCGTAAGAGGAAACTGCACTCACAAGTATCGTCTACAAAACAAACGCTATTTAATATAAATATAAAATTATGATTTTATCGCACTTGAACATCCTTAAGGCCGGCCAAGTGCTTATTAATATCGTCACAATATAAATATCATATAGTTTCATGTCACGAATACATGTCTTACTAACACTCTAGACGCACGCCAGAGCTCTTTAAGTCTGTATGTAATAACCAGCTATTAGGTTTGTATCCAGTCGCCCACGGGCGTTGGAAGTACAGGGTCACGCTACTGTCAGCTCTTCACCCGAACTATACACCTCGCCATGGCAGCTCGTCGCGTCGTAGGAGATGTGCACTTTTTACCACCTACATAAATCACTGGACATATTAACTATAAACATGGTGTCGTTGTAATCAGGGGGAATGAATGCCACTATTACCTAATAAACATATTTGATTGACAAACAAAAAGTTTTGATTATAAGTGTACCAAAGATATTACTATTTTTCGACAAATAAATTAATTTCAGTATTTTTTTAGGAAAAAAAAATGTTTTATGTTTACATAACTTTTATCATGTCGCCCGTGACATATAATTTCTGCTTTTTTTTTTTCATTTCAGTATTATGTTGATATATATTGGGTGTATTCCCCCGTAACATGAAAAATTTGACATTTAACTTGTCATTATGTGTATACTACGTATGCTAAAAAATTTCCATGAGTGGAAACCGTAGTCATTATAAGTATATAGAAAACCAACATTATTTCGTTGAAATACAAAACAAAGAATTTAACCTGAATAGCCTTAATTCACTCAACAAGGCCTATTAAAGAAGGAAAATCCTCGAATTTATTCGGCAGGGAATCGACGATAGTCCGTTACCTTAAATAAAGTAGGTTGCGATTTATATCCGTTCAACTTCAGTAGCATTTTCGTGTTTCTTTGCCGTTAATTCATTGTATACCTGCCAATGCGTTTAACAGCGCTTTGAAAATAAACAGCAAACGAAAAATAATAATGACGACGTATTAGGCCTACCCAAATTGCAAGGGACCAAGGAACATCGTTTCTACCTGCAATCGGTTTTAATTACAGGTTTTGTAACCATCGGAAATTTTCTCTAGTCACGTCGGCTTCTCACGATTTACTGGTATTCGTGACTCTCAGTTTTTATGTTTTTTTCAACCTTTTTGTAGATTACTTTCTTCCGTTCTCCTTATCTAAATTACAGGGCAATACGTGATCCACTTTGGTTAAGAGGAAAGGGAACGTATTCATGTATATAAACAGCGTTGTATAGCGTGCCGTGCCTGCTTTTCACGCTAAACCGTTAAACTATTCCCAATACGCGTATCTATGAAAAGAACACCCACTTTAAACTATGCATCTATAGTTTCAAAACACAACACGCTCAACAGATATCCAATTTTCGGTAAAACTTATCTCAAAATGACAAAAAAAAAAAAAACGGCTTACTTCAGACTGCAGTAGCTGTACAAATACCATCCAGATTCGAAAGATATAAAATTAGAAGCCTATGATGGTCTCTACTACAGAAAATTGAAAAATTAAAAAAAAAAAAAAAAAACAACTGAAGGCTTCAGCTTAAAAGTCTTGCAGGAAAAAAAAAGACAATTTCAAAGAAACGCAACCGATTTAGCTGCACCGCATGTAGAGGTGTTGAGTTATCGTTGAGCGTGGCAGTCTGACCCTTACCACTCCCTCGTTTACAAGCCTCAAACGCGGAAATTACATTCGGTATATAGACCTCTTAAGGACATACGGACTGCTTGAGCTTTCGAAGATAGGACATGGATAACAACGAAATGTATGTGAGATATGTATTACCCCTCCTTCCCTTCCCCTCAGCCACAGCTGTTACAAACTGAACTGGTTTTCCTTTAAGGCTCAGTTTTAGTCGCCGTATTGAGTTTTAATATTTTTCGCATTTTTGGAAATCTGAGAAGAAAAATGTTATATATGCGATTATACCTCAAATTGTATTTACATTTTGCTACATTACAAACCTTGCGATTTAACTGTTAACTTATAATTGCGCCGCAATCTGTGTGGCAAATTTTTTGTATTCATAATTTTCCCGGCAAATTGCGACCTAACTATACATTACCAACTCTAATGCTATGTTTGTATTGTAACACAATGTAAATAGAATTTGCGGTATAGTCGCCAATTTAAAATTTTTCTTCTCAGAATTCCAAAAAAAAAAATCCAAAAATAATAAAATTCAATATGACGACTGAAACTGAGCCTTAATGCATAAAATCGTTTTATGAAATTTTGAAATTTGACATGTTATTATAATAAAGCTATGGAAGCTACAAATTATTTAATTACAATAAAAAGTAGTTACAAAACAAACCATATCTCGTACAAATATGAAAATAATGAAAACACAAACCTTTTAGATCAAATGCCTCTTTAAGGGCTTGGGCCCGAGTTTCTCGGCTTTACAGATAATAATTATTTTTTTTTAATCCATACGAGAGTCAATATCGTAAAATTGCTTCGTAACTTTTTTGCAAATTGGTTTTACTATGAAATGTAATTTTTCGAGACAAACTGTATGATAAGAATAGCTAATTTATCAATTACAAGGAAATTTCGTTAATTATATAATTAGCAACTATTTTGCTGTCTTCTGACTCCACAAAAATAGAGTATGCAGTTTAAATCAGTCATAACAAAGTTTACGGAGCGATTTTACGATATTGGCTCCCATTTGTGTTTTAAAAAAATAATTGTCGTTAAAAGCGAAGAAACTTGGGCCCATGCCCTTAACATAGGCAACCAACCAGAGGATCGTAATAATGTTTTATTTCTGGCCGAAACCTAGTTTTCCACAAATATAAATACCGAGAAAGCATGAATGTTAACATGACGTGGACAGCATGGTCTGTCCTTGAATTCAGCTAGTTTGTGCAAATGGTGAGTGATGAGATGTACCTTCATATTTGAAGCTGATGTATATGGGTGGAAAGGTCTGATAAAATATCCAGTTTGTATGGTTGGAATGCGACTGGGCTATGGTCGAGGTTTGACGGGTGCGATGACGGTATATAGAGTCTGTGAAAATCGAAGTGGATGGTATACTGTATTTTTTTTATATGGTTGCTATGAGAGTACAATTATCGAAGCTGTTAAACCGTTAGTCTTTACTGCCAGAGTTATGTAACCAAGATAGATCTTCCTTGGTTCTAAGAATAAAAGCGGATTAAACGCTAACGTAATGTATGACATATTTTTATTAGTTAATAAGTTACATTTTAATGGTAACAGCATTTTCAGGAAAGCACGTGGTGATTTTAAAGCATTACAGTAGTTGTGTTAACGTCATGCTAGGTAGTATTTTCACACTGGTGCAAAAATATTAACATTTTTAACAGACTGCTTTTAAAAAAATTTAAGAATTTGAGCAGTTGTACGATGCACAATTATAGGCAGACATTTTTACAAAATAAAACACCGTTCGTTCACAAACAATTTTTTTCTTGATTTTGGCTTATTTTCATTACAAATTCATGAAGAAAATTTAGAAAAACTATGCATTTTATTGCTACTAATGAAATTAGGTACAAATTACGATATATTTGTGTAACAAACAATAGAAAGTCTTCTACACAAAAATTATGTTGCTTTGAAATAAAATTGAAAATCACTGTAAAACGGACGGGCGTGACCTCAAACAACGCCCCAGTTTAATTAACGTATGTTGTGCCTCTGACAGTCTGTAATTAAGATTATACGTTGACTTTTCTTCTCCCAAGAGACATCGATGGCTTGGTTCCAACTCGCGCCGTTGCCGTAGCCAATTGTGCATGCTGACGGTTATGACCACTTTAATTTATCTAAGAAAGGAGATGAAGGTGAAAAATAATATTTTACACGCCACACTGAGTTTCCTCGTCCAAAAAGGAAAGCGACAATGTCCGTTTTATTTTTCAAGTTGCTCTTTCTAACCGTTCATAGTTCTTGGACCATTTTCTTGCTGTCTTCTGCATTCTTTGCGTTCTGTCGCTATGCTCTGTGTCGATAAATTTATCCCCCGTTGTTTCATGTTCCTGTTCACTGCCTTCGATATTATTCTCTCAGGCTTATATACGTTCATCAAGACACGTCACACTCTAGAAACCGGCTAATCAATTTAACTGCAAATCAGTGAACATTTTTCCTCTGGAATCTTTTAATCTTTTTTCCTACCATTTCTACTTTTTCAAATAACCCGGTGCTCCGGACACCTTCTTCCGCGTGAATTTCGATCAATTTACAGTCGGTGACCATAAAGCAAGAATATTATCGGTGAACAACATGGTATTGATTTCAACTATTGTTACAGATTTATAGAATGCGATATATTAAGTTGTGGTACCTGAACTATCCCTGTGTTTACATACACAGATGCACTGAAAAAAATACTTATTAATCACTACAAAGTGTTTTGTCATTATGGACCTTACCAAAAGTGTTTGTAGTGACTACTAAAATTTTTTGCTGTCCCGAATAAAGTTTTGCAGTAACAACCAAAAAATTTTGCAACTACTACAAAAATATTTCGTGAGGTCTATATTGACAAAACAATTTGCAGTCACCACAAAACAGTTTTTTTCTGTGTGTGCAATAATTCATAAAGAAATACTGTGGAAAATATTGTTCATATAAAGGAAAATGTAGAAAATATCTGTGAGGGCAAGCTTGCCTTTTTAAAAGGGTGCTTTTCATTTACGTTTGCGATTTGCTGTGGTGAACTTATAGGTCGTTCGGGAAAAAGTGAGCACTAAAAATTTAACATTTGAAAAATATTACTAACCATTACTACATATACATCTACTTAACTATAGTTGCTTTAACTGGTTGTATGTTTAGTAGTGAAATCACGCAGCCGTGTATTTTCCTATTTAAATTAAACAACACTGAAACAAAACCAACCGAAATTGATATAATTTTATCTTATATAATTAATAAACTATTTTTATCAAAGTGTAGCGACTCATACTGACTGCACATTTTATCTTACAAGCGCAAGCAACAAGGGACGTGTCCAGAGAGGTTAGACATTTCCCGCCGTTAGCCGTTTACAGGCGGAAAGATACGAATTGGCTGAAAATAGAACTTAAGGGCGCGATCTACCGCAATTTTCATCATAATTATTTTATTTTGTATTTGTACCAGATATTTATTTCTTGTTCTAGACATAAAATGTGACTAAATTTGGCTCTCATGAATTTTTTTTATCTCTCATAGTTTTCGCGTAATGGCATGTTAAAGTCATATTTTGCATGTTTCCGTTTTAACGACCACACTAAAACCAACTAACTTACCAAACTAAAAAAAAATCACAGTGGATAAAGACATTGCAGGCTACAATGACATGCTCATAAAATTAAAGAATAAACATTATTTGTATTTTTAAAAAAAAATATTGAACTTTTTAATTTTTTATTTTCAGTTTCAGCAATTTTTTAAAATTCAAATAATTTTTATTCTTAAATTTTATGAGCATGTCATTGTAGCCTGCAATGTCTTATCCACTGTGATTTTTTTGAGTTTGGTATATCAGTTGGTTTTAGTGTAGTCGTTAGAACGGAAACATGCAAAAATAGGACTTTAACAAGCCATTACGCGACAACTATGAGAGATAAATAATTTCACAAGAGCCAAATTTAGTCAAGTTTTGTGACTAAAATAAGAAAAAAAATATCTGGTACAAATAAAAAATAAAAAAAATGGCGATGAAATTTGCGGTCTACCGCGACCTTAAGCAGGGCTTTTTTGAGTGTTCACTTTATCCAGAACCACCTATAACAATAACATATGTATTAATGTGGCGACGTCATGGTCGTATGTAGAAGTACGATTTTTGTTGCAACAATAATTTTGCCCCACGTTGTTTCAGTGTCTTACGTGCACATCTGCAGCTTTGCTTCATGGTTATTGGCAGCGTGGCTATGTTCTCTCATTTGACTGCGCCAATCATAATATGGCTACCGTGACACCATACCAGTGGAACCCCAAGACAAATAACAGTTAAAACGTCCAATCACTGACCTTGAAGCAGAACTGCAGATGTGCATGCAAGACATGAAACCAAAAGGTATAAATCTCTCGCCACGAAATCGTAGTTCTAGTCATATAACGCTGTCTTATACTGAGTCACAGAGCATGTCAAAAAACACCAAAATGGTGAACATTTATTCGATTAACAGCAACAAACCATTAACTATACACCATACTAATTAGTCAAGGGTTAATCTGCTACTCATTGCGATAGCTGCTAATGAACAGACAGATACGCATCGGGATAACTATCGAGGCTCCCCAAATATCTCATTAAATCAACCACGTTGTACTACCCTCGAATAAATATCTGAACTGGTCACTGCGTTTCCCTCATTGACGTGTTAACACTACACGCCTACTTAAATTCCATTATTATTAATTTGTCTCAAATGTTGCTCGTCTGGAGACATTAATAGAACTTAGTTTCCCCTTGCATAAGTTTTCATTACTACCCAGAGTTTTGCAGAACATCATTCAAATATCCTAATTTTTTACAGTTTATTAAACGTACAAACCTAGCCACAAAAACTTCTGACAAGAGTAACCGAAAGTAATGCCGTTATTTAAATACAACTATTTTTAGTAAAATTATTTAAATTAATGTAGGTACAGATCAAAATTTGCAATTAATGTATGGTCTACTACTATTTTTACTAATTAAAATAATTAGATAATATACCGCATAGTTTTGATACTATTATCAGTACTTGGTGTCAACCCGTTTCATTCTCAATTAGCTTACTTATGTGAACTATTCTTTATAACTATGTGCGTTAGAAAAACAGAATACTACAGACTGTAATATCTTATACGATGGTAAATCCACAAAAAACAACGTTTGCACGTTGGACTGTATTCAGTACAGTTATAAACAATAGTACGATAGCCAGCAGCACTTTTCAACTGCCAGAAAATACCGGTGGGAAAAAATTCACGAACCGTAAGGTAAGTAACTAGTAGGGACCTGCAAAATTCGCGTTGTTATTTGTTAACAGGCTAGACTTACCAGTACTATATATACACAATTACATTATGATATTACACTGGCCTCAGCATCTATGTGATATCAGACGCATGTGTGACCGTTTTACAATACATTGGTCAGTCAAACGTGCAATTTTTAATTATTGGTCAGATGCATTTTACCCGGAACACCACGGCATTTTTGCCTATGGGGGAAGTTGGACGAGTATACAACCATTTGGAATCCAGCCTCGTGGCAAGAAATAACGTGAATTTCGCACGTCTCTAGGTACAAGTGGGTTTTACTTCTAGTCGACAGCGATTCATTGATGGCACACAACCCTGCTACAATGCCAGCAACCGCGACAGAAATCGAGCATGGCCTTTCGTCAATGAACCAACCCAGCATCCGGCTGTAGCAATTTCGGGAAACCATAGTACACAGAAATCAGGATGGCCGTAGCGGGTAATCGAACCCTGGAGCTTCCGAATATTTGTCCAACGTGGTATCTTTGCGCCACTTCGCATGGCAGGAATTCCTGGAAGTGTAAGATCAAATGCATGAAAAATAAAACAGTATTTTCTTTTAAATATACCTTAATTTATTTTTTATTGCCGTCATTTGGAATTACTATGTGCCGGGTAAGGCAACTTTATACCCGCAGCTTAGTTTCGTTTCCAACGAAATAAGAAAAATCACTAAAACGGTTGTGTTCTTAGGAATAAATTTATTAATCACGAAGTTTGCTTAGTCAATAAAAGCCACATATTTGTTTTATGAAAGAAAATATCTGGTGCAATGATACCCCAAAAATGTTCGAAGTTACTCCAAATGACTGTACATTCGTGACGTTCCTAACTATGTACGACCTCAGAGAAGAAGCGACTGTCAATCCCATGACAAGTATTTTTAGGACTCAGTTGTACTAAAAAAATGATAAAAGTCTTCGAGGCTTTGTCAGGAAAAATTTTCCCGTGTCCTGATTAGTCGAGAAAGTATAAAGAATAAGAGCTTGAAGACGAAGGCTAACTTCGTATTAGTTTGCAAAATTTCAGCGTATTTTACGTGTCCTCGTTAGCGGAATGGGCGGTCCTAAACCCTCGCCCGTGATTGGCCAGTGCACGGCAGCTGCTCGGTAATTACTTCGCCGTTACTTGAAGCACTTTTTTGGCGCCACGCACACGATCTTCTGCCTTCCCGTCCTGTATCTCTCCGCCACGTGTAGATAGTAACGCTGCCGCGGAGCTAATTACTACAGTCTAATTGTTTTTTGTGCTTTTAAATATATCATCTTTAGACACGCAGTTTTGAAATAATTTTTTTTTTTTTTCAGAATAACACACGCTGATTTGATACAAATCTATTTTAAAGCACATGCTTGCAAGTTATACGTCTGTACATATTTAGAAAAAACGTGGGCATGCGCGTACCCGAAAAAACAGCGGAAAAAAACGAAAATCATACAAGACTATCTGCAGATATAACATACACATGAAATTGAAATGCATAATAAATTCCGTAAAGAATTACGTCAGATAGAACACAAAAAAAAAAAAAAGTTACGACACGCTTCAAATGCATTGCAGTGTGTTCGTATGTGGAAATCGTGCAGGAAGTTGCCGCTGGTCGGCGGGTTTTCTCGGGGATCTCCCTTCCTTACGCACCATCATTCCGGCGCTGATCCATTCACCATGTCACCTCTCACCAGCGCTAAAGATCTGGATGCTATGTGTTGACCAACATCTCTCCAATCAATCCATTCAAAATGTACTAACCGGATGTACGTGAAACTTAGATAAAACCGTGCATTGAACTTCGCTACAGAATATCCATGAATAGAATTGTATGGCCACCGCGTAGAGGCTCAGAAGCGACGGAGCTATAAGGGCGACTTTGAAACGCGCATCAAATGTCGCATCGCCACAACACGCCAAGCAATGAACTAGCGTGCAAGGTTCTCGCCTATCCATTTTTACAACAGGACTTAAAGGGTGTTCAAGTGCGATAAAATCAAAATTTTATATTTTTATGAAATATTGTTAGTTTTGTAGACGATACTTGTGAGTACATTTTACTCTTACAAATCAATTTTAGCTCGCATAGTTTTCTCATAACGGGGTGTCAAAGTCAAAATTTGCTTGTTACACTGCCATGCAAATAGTGCAAACCAACTGACCTACTTAAACAAAATAATTCACTGTGAAATTACATCCCATGAGCAATGCAATAAAACATTAAAAAAAACACGACTTAATATTTAGAATAAAAAAATCGCAAAAGTACAGAAAAAAGTTGCAAATTCAGCAATTTTTTTTAAAATACAAGAACAGTTCGCGAAATTTTATTCAAATGTTTTATTACGTAGCCTATAGTATGATACTTCACTGTGAATTATTTCATGTACGGAAGTTAATTGGTTTTCACTGTTTGCATAATGGCAGCAGAACATGCCAATTTTTACTTTGACGCACCGTTATGAGAAAACTACGCCGGCTAAAATTGTTCGTATAAGAGGAAAGTGCACTCACAAGAATCGTCTACAATACTAACACAATTTCATACAAATGTAAAATTATGACTTTATCGCACTTGAATACCCTTAAGGGGCACGGGTACATATTTATGCTTTTTTTTAGTAAGTTTTACATTATTTAATTCCTGAACGGGGGCAGATATCGGAAAACCGTTTCATAGAAGTGTTGGAAATCGTTTGTAGCTACTATGTAGCCTATTTTTTTCGAAGTGTACCTTTTTAAAATTTAGGCTACTTATTGACTTTAAGAATATAAATTAAGTCGATAACAGGCCTAAATTATAGAAACATGTTTTGAAAAAAGTCCTGAAATGTTGAAAATTGTTTGTACTATAGGCTACAAACAATTTTCAACATTTCAGGATTTTAATAAAATAACTCGCAACAACTCCGTAAATGGGAGCTCGTGGCCTTAAATAGTAACACTCAACACTGACGAAGCGTGGAAGTTACAACTTTTGACGGAGTAGGGGAGGTTTTCTGTCACGTGACCAGTTTGGTCGATCACCAGGATTGAGATGATTGCTTTTAATACTATTCATGGTTGTAAAATGGAGATATCCAAGGGAGGAAAAAAGCTTAATATTTTATACATGTTAAAATATTTTAGTGGGAGTCAACAAGGAGGGGCAAGGGAGAGTACTTGGCCCCCACAGTTTTTTTTTTATGTTCTGAGGTGTGCAAAACTAATGAGAAAAGAGAGTTTGGCAATTATTGCCATCAATCAACTGTTTGCATCACATAGGTATTTTTCATTTACGTGTAAAGAATGGAATTAAGAAAATTACGTGTCTTTTATTTTTAAAAATATCAGAAGATATATAGTTTTTTTAACTGATTCCTATGCTCCCTGCCCCCACCCATCTCGGACTAAATCCTGCGATGCCCATGAAAATTCCACATCTGCATCAGATTTTTCGCACGTTATTTTATTCAGGCTACATGTTAGTTTTGTGCTTTTTCTTCGATATTTTGAACACATTGCATTCAGTTAGGCATCGTGGCTTCACGTGTAATCACGCCAAATAGCGACTTTCGTCTGGTCGAAGGCAAAGCTGAAAGGAGATGATCGGGAAGCTGCTGTCATGAAGATCTGCATCCGTGTAAACTTCATTAGGATTATATTTTACTCAACAGAAGTGGGAATTTTGTCCTAACCACCCTACCTACGCCTACCATTAGGCGTAACCAAGGGGAGGGGGACATATAGGTTATAACCCCCTTTGCCCCTGTGACTAGTTTTTAAGCAAATTATTACAAATTTAAAACCAATTATTATCGGTAGTATATTCCGTGTTTCGGTACGAAAACTGCTAATGTATAACTAGTTTGCACCTTGAAATTCAAAATTCTCAGGGGAGAACCCCCGGACTTCTTCCCCCAGAAACGTTATAAAGGGGTAGTCGGTGTTCATTATTATGTTCTCAGGTTAATCCCCCTCTCCTTTTTCTCAAATCCTAGCTACGTCACTGAATGGTACTGAACTCTTGATGTGGAGCTATGACGAGAATGTGGCCGTCTGGCATGGCTCTCAGTGAACGTGGAGAAAGTCGCCAAGAGCCTGCATCCTTTAAAAATAATTACACGTGCCATTCATCAGAGCGCATAGACACGGCAGCGTGTAATTCTCCAGCCACTTGCAGGAACTTAGGGGCGTATTTATTACACATAATTGCGCGCTCGACGACCGTTTAGCATTTGAAAAGAATACGAAACATTTTCAGCGATTCTAAAAATTTTATTTTCCCGGTACATGAGCAGACTTTATTAATTTCGCTAATTGGGATTTCAAGTACGCATAAATTTACGAAGAAGCAGAAGTATAATTGATCTACCTTGTATGAATACGACATGTAATAAATATAAATATTGAAACCACGTTATAGAGAGCACTTATTTGACGTGAAAAGATTTTGCGACTTGCTTGTACGATACAAAAAAAATTTTAATGCATTTGCGATAACATTACGTATTACTCGGCTGGTTGCGTGGTAATTTTAGAAAAATAGCACGAGGCTATTGGTACCAAAAGGAACTATCTCCACTTTACTCAAATGTTAAGCAGAAGTCATTTTTATCTAATACATTTTTATCTAATACAATACCGGGATGGGTTTTGTCTTTACATATTCAACAAAAATTATATGTATGCGAGTATCCAAGGAAACATAACATATTATTAATGATTTATTAGCTATTTTAACTTTTGGAGGTTGTCTCAATTTCGGTAATAAATGGAGATTGTGCCATTTGATACCAATAGCATCACATGTCCTAAGTAAAATTCACCGTGATAAATATTTTGTAACTTTCTGAGAAAACACTTTTCCCGAGTGACGCATTTCTTTGGAACCAGTGGCGTGTGGTGAGCAGTTGCAAGATAAGCTAGTGTTTGCTCAGTGTTGTACAATCTCAGTGCACGCAGTAGGAACCAGTAACAACCATACAACTAGGTCTAACACAATGTAATGCGGCCAATCACAAGTTAGCTGCAAGGTACCCGTTATACACGTGGTTTGACCTCCGCTGTACAACTATGTCTGGGAGACTGACGTGTACACGAGCAAGTAAACAGGTACAGTTGACAACATATCCAGCTAACCTTGCAACACAGTCACCACACGACACTGTTTGGCACAATATCAGGCGCCGAAATATTGCATTTTTTTATTGTAGCGTACACTGGCTCACAAAAACCAGGAGTTCTTTTATCGACTTGTATAACGTTTATAGCTATGCGAACTGTGAATTTGCTACAGCGTATGTTGGCAATAACATGTGCACATTCGCTTATACGACGCGAAGAGCTGCCTGGCGGGAGCTGATAGTAGCGTGACCCTACTTTATCAAAGCCCTTAAGGGCTTGTTACAGAGTTTTTTTTCAGACTGGTGCCAATAACTCAAATATTTTTTAACCAAAAGTTTTGAAAAAATTTGAGTCAATGTGCAATCACACGATGCACAATACTGTGGACGCGTTTTTTTAAATAATGTACCATTCACCAGCAAAAAAAAAAAAATAATAATTTCCTCCATTTTTGCTTATTTTCACGACGAAAAACGTGGTACTTTGGGTAATGAAATCTAAAAAACCGTTCAGTATAATTCCACAAAAAAATCCAGCTACAAATTATAACATATAAGTGTCAAAACTGTGCAGCGAAATGTTGATATGAGTATTAGGTAGCAATAAAAAAATATTTTCGAAATCACTGCAAAACTCTGTATAAAGGCCTTAAGCGCCTGGTTAACAGCACAGTAGACAGCAATTTTCATCACTTTTTGTATATTTTTTATTTGTACCAGATATTATTGAGACTTAAGTTGTGACTAAACTTAGCTCCTCTAACATGTTTATCATATTTTGCATAACTGCTTGTAAAAGTAAAAAATTTGCATGTCACAATTTTAAGAACGATACTTAAGGGTATGGAAAGGTGCGGTGTTGAGTGGACGACTAGAATATTCAATCCTCAATAAAATCTGAACTACTCATCAAAATTCGATAAGAATTTTTTTTTGCCGCACAGATACTTTATCAGCGGACATTTATTTATATTGCATTACTCGGTAGTATACTTTCGAGTAAAAAATTGAAAACGGTTTTTCGAAATATAAGGGCTTGAAACCAGAAACCGTACAAAAAAAATGGAAAACTGGCATTTTTATTATTTTTAAATTGATAATTTTACTATTAGAAAATCTTTGAGCGAGAGGTTTACGGATGTTACAATTATTTTCAAATAAAAACGCGAGTATTTTTGAAATTCTGTTATTATAGAAGCTTAGGCATTATCATATTAAAAAAGTATAAAAATGCCTGTTTTCGATTTTTGTATATTTTGTGGTTTCAAGCCCTCATTTTTCTAAAACCAATTTTTAATTACCTACCCGTAAGTAAAGCATACTACCGCACAGTGCAATGCAAATACTATATAAATTAGCGTCCGCTGATAAAATATCTACTCGGCAAAAAAATCTCATAGAATTTCGACGAGTAGTTTAGATTTTATTTAAGACTGAGTATTTCAGTCGCCCGCACAACATCGCACATTTCCGTACCTCACAAACCAACTGACTCTCCGAACTGAAATAATTCACACTGAACAACGATGTTGTAGTCTGATAGACATGTATCTGTCACGCTGGCAGGGGTCGTTGACCCACAGCTGCAGAGTGCGATACGCTGTAGCAACACTTCTTCGGAAACCATATTAAGGGGCCCGCCTACCTGCCATGAAAGTTGTGATGTAGAGGTTCAGGAGAATCGTTTTTTCACAGAAAATATTAGTCGTGAGATTGTGTGTTTGACATATACAATATATTAAGGTACCACACACTAAGGGTAAATGGTTTCAGTTCTATCAGTTTCTTAAGTAATTAGAAAATAGGGCCTTAACATTCCAAATTAGTGCCTTTTCCGGCTTGTGTAATGCCGTTATTTTTTGTTATTTTTACTTAAAACCATTTAACCTTAGATCTATCCTTTAGCTTTCGATCCCGTGACTGTTTGTACCTTGTCACAACTGAACATTTTGAGGAAATCTTGTTCTTGTGATATGTGTCCTGCGCAAATATGCAGCCAGTGTTGTGGACAATTGAAGGATTCGCGAGACCGAGCCGAGAGGACAACAGAGAGAGCGAGAGACAACCTCCTCCACAACAGGGGTTGACCCAATCCCGCCTTTGTGGAGGGAAACTCCACGTCCATGAGGTCGAACGGCCGCTAAGGTCCTATGTAGGCGGGCCCCTTAAGGGGTCTCCATAGATAAGTTGTGTTTGTAAGAGTGAGGCAGGAGCGGTAAGGTCGCCGTTGCCCGACGTATGTAATGTATTATCGCCTCTCCGTGCAAGCCACTCAGCTGGCGTGTAGTGCTTTTCTATTATCCTTTTTCCTATGTTACTTCAAGCGGTGACCCCATTATTTTATTTGTGGCCAGCATAGTTCAAAGTCTAACGTTTGTATCAATAGTAGTGTTTTTGAATCCGCTCGTTATTTTTTTAAGATACGGCAGTCTGAAAACCCCCGTTTTTTGGCCATTTTGAGAGGCCGAAAGTGATGTTTTAAATTAACGTGCCGAATTTTTCGAAATATAGCGGCATAGTTTGAAGTATGTGTTCTTTTAGTATGTATATAAATATAATGCGCCTTTAGTAGTTTCGTAAAAAAAAATACGCAACTCGCTGCAATGCATTTCAAGTGCAAGTAGGGATGCTTCTTAACCGGGTCAATTTGTCTCCACTGCAATCCGCTGCTCTCGAAAGCGTAAGAACACTCGCGAGAGGAAACACGAACAAAAAAAAGCGACGATAAATGAAATATAATGAAAATAATGACTTGCGATGGCGAGATCGTCGGTGGGTTTTTCCGATACGCGAGACGCTGAAACGAATAAAACGGGATTTACGTGTGGACAGTGCAACAAAAAAAAAATTTGCGTTTCTTCACTCAAGCGTGTAATTTTATCGAAAAATAAATAAATATTGTTGATTTATTTCGTACGAGTTAAACGAGAAATTGCAAGGAAAAAACAAGGACATTTCTGGAGTGATTCCTTTGGCTTTACATGGATGGAAAAAAACTCGCAAGAAGGCAATGACTCTGCGAAATGCCCGTCTTGGAAAACAGGTACCGCGAATCGTACCTACGTCGTTAACTTGAGATGTAGTGGAAGTAAAAAAAAATCGCACGGAATCTAGATTGATACGGACCGACTTCGCGAAAAGGATTTCGCCTTGAAAGATTAAATTGCTCGCCATCGGAGTGCAAGAGTAGAAAAAACGACTATGCTTGTCTGCCGGGGAAATTTTTTTTTTTGTTGTTGTTGTTGTTGTTGTGGCATCCTGCCAGTGACTCAGGGTGGAATAACGAGACAAGTGTTTCCGGTGAGGAATATAAATCGCCAGCTGCATTAGCTGCAGCCACGTACACTCGCATGTTTGGCAATTTTGACGCTGATTTTTATGTAATAGTAATCATTTTCACGATATTCTGAACATTATAGACCTGTAGAGCGACTCTTTCCCTTTCGTCGCGTAAGATAAAATGATAGTGTTGTCGCTGAAAATGGTTTAGCGGGAAGCTTGCACGCTAGTTCAGCGCTTGGCTCGTTGAGGCGACGCGGCATTTGATGCGCGCTTCAAGGTCGACCTTACTGCTTCGTCGCTTTTGAGCCTCTCACGTGCGGGTAGACGGCGCCAGCAATTTTCATCACCATTTTTTTATTTTTTATTTGTACCACATATTTTTTCCCTTATTTTAGACACAAAATGTGACTAAAATTGGCTCTTATGAAATTTTTTTATCTCTCAATTTTAGCGTAATGGCTTCTTAAAGTCATATTTTGCATGTTTCCGTTTTAAGGACTACACTAAAACCAACTGATATATCAAACTCAAAACAATCACAGCGGATAAAGTCATTGCAGGCTACAATATCTTGCTCATAAAAATAAAATTATTTGTATTTCTAAAAAAAAAAAAAAAAAAAAAAAAAAATTGAATTTCTTAAATTTTTATTTTCAGTTTCAGCACCGCAACAAAATGGGGCAAAATTATTTTCGCGAAAAACAGGGGTCTCTAGATATAACTAATGCGCGTTAAGTAGTTTTCGAATAATCTTATAACGACCGAAACTGTGTACTCCGCTCGGCGGCTTGTACGCAGGTTCAGTGTATTGTACAGTACATAACGACGACGTAGCACTTGCTGCGTGTACATCTGTCACCCTTATCGCTTCCTTGCCTCTGACCCTCAGACTCGAGATAAAGCCAGGAAGGCGACCACAGTAAAATGTGTACGATAACAAATGGAAGTTTTTACTCACAACACCGGCCAGTAAGCTTCTCGGCACTCGGCCTTACCGACAAGGAACGATACACAAAAATAATCTCGTGACAGTTCACAAAGGCAGGACAAGCAAATAACGACACTTTGTAGCCTTATCGTGGTTTGAAGTGTGTCACAATATAAATACACAATCTGACTGACACGTGTCACCATAATGTATTCTCGACAAAGCAGATACATGTACTACACAATAAAACCACATCCACTGCTAAAACATTAATTCTGTTGCGAAAAATAGATTTTTGTTTAAATGATAATCTAAGTTCAATAAATTATGTGGGACCACTTTTAAAATGGACTGAAAAGCATACAATTATGTATACTATGAAAATACTTGTAACATTTAAAATGAAAAACGTGACAATCATGTAATAGAAAATTTATGCATGAATAGGTCACTGGAGTAACTAACAACTTTATTCCACTTCAAGTGATATGAACTGTTGTGCGAGATTTAACGATGGCTACTATATAGATTCCTTACTATTATCTTTGTATTCGTCCCACGTTTTTCGTTACAAATTGTAAATAATTGTACTTACTCAAAACTATTGTTTGGATGGTTACGTTTAAATATTAGTAGTCTACAGTTTTTTCCCGATGCAAAAATATAAACATATTACTGTGATTTGTTTATCCCTGCAGTTTGGGTACTTACTCTCGTACGGAAAGGTACGATGTCGAGTGGACAGCTGGAATATTCATTCGTCAATAAAATATGAACTACTCATAAAAATTCGATGAGATTCTTTTGCCGAGTAGATATTTTATCAACGGACGTTTATTTATGTAGCATTATGCGGTAATATGCTTTATTTTCGAGTAAAAAATTAAAAACTGTTTTTAGAAAAATAAGGGTTTGAAACCACTGAGTCTACAAAAATGGAAAACTGTTATTATTATAATTTTAAAATGATAATATCTAGGCCTCCATAATAACTGAATAGAAATAAATTCTCGGTTTTGATCTGAAAATAATATAGTGACGCAGTGAATGTAGCCATTCGGCTCGGTGCTTCTGTTGATTGCACTAATTACTATTCAACCATGGAATAATGCATTTGGTGCATTGTGAACATAAATCAAATTATCTCTGTTATTATTTGTAATGCTTCATTACTTTCCCCTACTAATTTCATCAAGTAAAGATATTCGTCAGATTGTGAAGATATTTTCGCGAAAATCGGAAGTCCTTAATAATACTTTTGTTCAGTGGCCTTTACATGACGAACACTGGCAAGCGAAGGTCATAAGTGACTGTGTACCATATCATCCAATGAGAACGTGTGTATAATTAAGCAGTCCATTTCCAAAGCATCTCTTGTTCACACACGTGACTTATTACTAATCAAGAAGGTTCGTTCCTGATCTTAGCTATGGAATGAAGGATTTAATTTCTACTGATAATGACGACATACATACCGCCACATTGATAAGTAAACTTCATATTAATTTTTCCACTGTTGCCATAAAACCAATGTACATGGACAAAAATACTTCGGCAGGCAGAATGTTCAGCACTTGCCTCCAAATACTGAAGTGGTCGTGCTCCATTAATTGTTGCCGTTTATAAAATATAACTTGCTAGAGTTAGGTAAGTTTTTCTCGGCCACGTGACCACAATGCTCGATCACCAGTGCAAGCAGGTACGCAAACATTTTATTCAGCTTACTTTTTGGACGTAAGAAACCTTCACTTCAATCACTTTTAAAACAACTTAAGTTGAAATGTTCCTCAGCCTGATTTAACCACATAAATTTTCGTTAGCGCGCAATGAAACGAAAATGTTATCAAAGACAATACGATGCTAATCCGTATTATTTCATGTTATCTATAGTTGACACCTTTGCAAACACAAGAGACAACGATGGTAAGTCTGTAACACCAAGACATACAAAGGTTGTTAAGACTGTAGATATGAACATGATAAGTAATAAGCCTATTTCTTATGAAAGTGATACAGACATATTTCCAAACATTGATTATGTTTATTGTATTTTTCAGTTAACTCTACTTCAAACATCCTCGCTAACACTGTAGAAATGCGTATCATTTAAGAACAACAATATCTCTACTGATATGCTTGAAATTAGTTTTTAGTAGGTGCTGACGAAACCTGTTTTGGTTAAAGTACGCCTGTTTAAAAATAGATCCTTCTACAATAAAATCCTTCTCATCTTCCAGATTATGTAAGATATAACGAAAGCCTTTTATACTCTATTTCATATAAGTTTGGTAAAATTTGACAGTTACTTATGGGCAATAATCTTTGATATTTTGTGATTTAAGGGGACAAGGAATGACATTTTTAGTTCTAAAATGAGCCAGAGATGTCCATTTAACCATTAGTACAGTAAAGTTGATCTTGCATTGTGCCACAAATCACAAGATATCAAAAATTATTGCCCGTAATTAGGTGTCAAATTTTACCAAACTTAAATGAAATAGAGTGTAAAATTAAACAAAAAAAGAGGGTGAAATTTCCCAACAATATCTATAAGATTTCTGAAAAACCTTAATCAGTAAAACGTTGGCATATGCTAGTTGCGTCAGAATTGTGTTATGACAGCTTATTAAGAGTGAGTCGAAAACGTGATTCTTGTCTAGATTTGGCATTGAAAATAGACGTTGAATTACATTTATTTTTATTTGAATAGAAGTAGTATCAACATTTATTATTGTTTGGATACTGTTCAGTTCCATTCCTTTTTTAAATAGTGTTTTTAATTTTATTTTCAGAAACGGTATTCTATGTCGATTTTCAGGGTATCAATGCTCATACTGTATTCAGTTTACAGACGGATTGAAAGCATATTTCAGACTTACCGTTATCAACCCACTTCATGAGTCGCAATGTGTACTACGTCCGTACGGCAATTGTCTTGGATTTTCGAGTCTACGTTTAGTATATTATTGACACGTTCTGTGCACTTTGAATGTGATCTGCGGAAGTGGCGAAGGACAAGCTGGGCAGTCACTTCCGTTCGGCCGAAGCCAGGTGGATCCGAGCAGGTTGGTCAGCCTGACAGCATCTCACACACGCGCGTATTGCTGCCAACGACGCAAAGGAAGTGGCTCCACGCGAACGCGACAGAAAAAAAAGGCATAGGTTATGGGGAATGGAGGGGGTTGGGAGGAGGAGTGCTGGGTAAAAACCCGGATCGAAATAACTCCTTTCTTTCGAGAGAAAAAAAAACAGCTATCTCGTTGGGCATCAGAGACTCGACACTATTAGAGCTGAATATGTAAAGTGAAAATAAAGAAATAAAGGTCCTTTTGTTTAAGAATTAACCAGCGGACAAACTAGCCTTCAACTGGTTTTGTCTGAGAATACTCTAAGCCCTTGTTGGCAAACACACAGCTCTTAGAGTTGGCTCCTGATTGGCTAGGGTTGCCTGCCAATTGTACTTCATTTAATCCAGTCACCTCACTTCCAAATATTTTCAAGCATGTTTTTTATTTAAGTTAATTCATATATTCCTGAGATCCGACCAACATTCTCCAGCAGTAAATCCATGCGCGTTCTTTCGCACAGATTTTCCCAATACCCTACTCTACAGGAAGTTTGGTAATTATAGGTAAAAACGAAAGGAATGAGTCGAGGACGATGATACAAGCAAATAATGCTAGGTTCCGGAAACCAATGGTTTTCCCAATATGACACATTACATGTTACGATAGGAACGCTATAATACCAGTGTTCCCGAGGATCAAAACGTCAAAATGCTGCACACGTGGACGAAGACATTACAACACGTGTTCGAAATAAGAGCCGTTCATGTGAAGACAGGCTTCAGCACGTCTTCGCATCGATGCCCATACACGTTCAAAATTCCAGGTGTGTACCGAATGCAGTGGCAACCATCCACAATGCGTTCCTGTAGTTAGGGGATACTCTCGACAGGGCTGGCACACACCAAAGCTTTTAAATATCCCCACACAAAAAGTTCCAATGGGTTCAAGTCGGGGGACCTGGGAGGCCATGGTATTGCAAGCCACGACCTGTTGTTGAACATAACCGTCGTTTTCCGGACCTATAATTTTCTTGTTTCATCGTCCTCGACAAACCCATTTCGTTTGTACCTATAATCACCAAATATCCTGTATAGTACTGGATTTTCTGTGTCCTTACCTTGCATATACTCTTGTTCACTTAGGGGCGTGGTCACGGTCGACAACCTCTAGACAACACTACTCTGCCGCGATGCATATCTCCTCTACTCCAACAGCCAATTAAGTGAATGATGCTGGATTCACAACAGCGCGACAAACGCGACGGCAATAATGTAACTTGTCAGCCAGGCTCCTATGACGTCAACGCGTCCGCCTCGACGTTGATTGGCTGACAAGTTATTTTATTCGCGTCACGCACTTCGAGTCGCGTCTGTCGCGCTACTGTGATTCCATTATGAAACTAAGCCCTGAGACACGTTCAATTCTTACCTCCTTCGTATTTAGCGACTAATGCATACCGAGTACTCACAGACTGACATGGCGGGGTATAGGGGCACGTCTGATAAAAAAAAATATGTAACTAGACAAATGGGTGATTTCAAGTTATATCTTTTTAATTTAATTTTTTGCTTCACGCCTATTCGACAGAGAGGTCATTGAATCGGCCATGACTAAAGATGATGGTATATCGTGAAAACGTTTTGTGCCAACACACCCTTGAAAACACTGTAGTTTCTCGCAACATGTAGATTATGATTGAGTGATACTCGTCTGACATTCCGTAATTGTCTGCAGACCAACATCGGGCATTAAATATTACCATTAGCAGGATTCTTATTGGTTCAGTCAAAAAGGGTATCAGCTCCTTGGCAGGGAAAAGCCAGTAATGTTTACACAAGCTGGACGTGTGTTGAAACCCAGGAAACAGTCAAGTTTTCCCGCGATAAACCATAATTCGCGTTAATATTTGGTAGCAGAATAAACTCCACTTTCCTATACATAACCGAGCATAATCTGCGATTCAATTGGTCACGAACTTTTATGTGTTGTCATTTACGTGTGTTACGTATTTACAGAGATTGGCCTCTCTACCGTGTAAGCATTCTCCGTGGCAAGTCACGACAATATCGGCCAGCGAGAGACGTCGAATGAGCCTATAAGTCTAATCAGCTGGAGCCTATAGTCACTTAGAGTCTAGTCAGTTGTCAGAAAGTAACGCGGATTTTGCATGTCTCTAACCATGATCTCTACACTGTAAAAAATGTTAGTAATGTTACTCATCATATGTATGGTAATATTCCCCAACCTTGAGAGGGAAATCTGATTACCGAATATGTGTGGAAATTTCCGCAAGGTAGTGTATTCACCACAAAAACCACTCAGAAGTTTCGCTCGCGCGTTGTGTCAAATTGTCCTAGAGGGCTGCGCCAATACGTAATGAAAAACTACATTAGCAGTTGAGTAAATTTCCTTGACACGTGTTGAATAATTTTCCCTCACTTCCGTTACATGTAGAGTAAATTTTCCAATTTTTTTTTTTACAGTGCAGCCATGACTTTTATCAAGAAACCGTCCGAGCATTCACTTGGAGAAATTTCAGGACCGCACGGGAAACCGAAATCAGGATGGGAAGAGTGAATCGAACTCGGGTCCTTCTGACTGCGAGTCCAACGTGTTATTGTTGCGTCACGTCGCTCGGTGCAGAAGTACGGCACAACAGCTCGGCGGTTGTAGGAACAAGGTTGTTAATTAGCAGCAATTAAACACAGAGGTTGAGCTGCGAGTGCGCGCCGCTTCTGTCAGAACGCGTGAAAGAGCTGGCTTTGTCGCATGACGCGGCCCGGCGAGTTGGAAGGATGGCTCGTTAGTAACACCGGTTACTGTGGCTTCTAGCAGAGGCCTTCCTTCCGCAGTGCTAGTCTACACTTAGCACGATTTACAGTGCAGACACTCTAATATCTAGAGATGATGCTATATCGCGAAAATTTTTAGTGTCAACATAGCCTTGAAAACACTGACACAGCGTAGCTCTCTGCAGACCAGCAATAGGTAGAGCCCACGATTTTTGGTGAAAAGAATTCTGCAACAATTTGTTTCAATACCTCATGTGCACAAATGCAGCTCTACTTCTTGAGTATTGGCAGAATGTAGGCGTGGCTCATTTGACTAGTGCCAGCAGGGACACAGACTAAATAGTAATACAGACGTGAAATGACGTGGTGGCTCGTTTGATATAGGCGAACTTGGCCGCTTATTGGCTGCCCGAGGCTGTAGACTCCAGCCCCGTGTCTGTTTGGCTCCTGCATGTTACTACAGGTTTCCTATTGGCCTGGCTGCCGACTAGCAGAGCAGCTGCCTCACGCTGATTGGCAGTAGGTGTT
>PNEQ01072038.1:0-11480 GCA_003012365.1 Medauroidea extradentata
CGATGAGTATTTGAGTGGATCTATGACAGTGTAGATACTTATTTAAGATATTTATTCTGGGTTAAGATTCTGTTTCTTCTCTTGTTTTTTTTCTTTTCTTTTACATGTGGAGACTATGAAGTATGCTGACGTGAGCCTACGTCCGAGCCTGGACCGACAAGAAATGTTTGAATTTCGCTCTTTTAGTGTATAATTTTTATAGTATAACTTAAGTAATTTATTCATTTGTTTGTATATTGTAAATATGACTTGTCCGATATCTTTGTGCAAAAATGTACACAAAAAAGATCTAAGGATGCAATAAACTAAAATATCTAAATCTAAAACAATTATTATACCAGGCAGTATTTCCAGTAGGCAATCGTTCGTTTGACGCGGGCGGGGGTGGAGCTTAAAAGTTAGATTCGGCCGGATAGCACCGGCAAAGTAATGCCTGGTAGCGCCCACCCATTGTGAGAGAACGGGCATTCAGAATGAGAGACAAACTCTATTTCACAGGGTCATGCGGCCGACGACCGTGGCATAGAATTAACACTCCCCACTCGTCGTCGTGAATACTTACACAGGGGAATGTTTTGGCGTTCCCCACGCCCGTTGCACAAACAAGGCACCAATAGACACACCCTATGCAACACACTGGGTAGTGCGGGTTGAAGGGTCCCGCGCCCTGAAGGACGAGAAGCAGCAAGCCAATGAAATACGTACCTCAATGATATCCGTAATTATTGTTAAGCATCAGACACTGTACAAACTTCAACACGGTGATGCGCTAAGCAGATCCAGTCCTAAGCCCGACCGGTAGGCTATGCTGCAGTTAAAACACTACGTGGGTGACAAATTATTTACTTAAAGCCCCTGGGTGGTTGAGTTGTAAGGGTTCAGGGGCACCTCTAGCCAATAAAAAGAGAATTACGGTTCTGTGGTTGAAAATTTAAACTATTGATACGCTATGACTGATGCAAAGATTTGTCGGGCCCGGTGTGACTCGCATTTCCGTCCACCTCGATTCGCAGCTTAGCGCCAACTGACGGTTCCTTTCCACGCCGGCGACCTCGTCTGGCCAAGCGTGGGAAGCAACCGCTGATACACAAAATACACTTAAAAACATAGGGGCGAAGGCCCCAAAACACTGGAAAACTATGCACTTGCTGAATAGTGTCCCAAATTTGGTTTGCGGGAGAGTTTATATGATTTTCAGATATTTAAGAATTCATTAGAATTTTAAATTGGGTGACGCAAAAGAAAACTGGCAACATTAAAAACATTTATAGAATTAATCAGACACATAAAATACTACTGATTTCTATTACCATTAAATTAAGGAAAAGGCACTTGAAAATTTAACACTAAAGACCTGGGCTTAAAAGTTGGTTGCATGGGCGAGTCCAACTTGCCCACGAGGCGCAGGGGTGTTTCTACCGTTGTTTGAGGTTAAGTACGCAAAAGTATTACTTGGGAATTTTTCAGACACAACAAGGTTACTCCTGGCCTCGAAACACTACTACCTACTGGCGGTGTGACCCACGTTGACGGAATTAGCACGGGAGTACTAGAAACAACACATGTTGACAAAAGGTGGATATACTGTGGTTTCCATCAACGGGGCACTTTGCTACCAATAAACAGTAGTTCTGTTAATGTGGCGCACACACTGTGTACACTCGACGTCACATGGGCGGCATCTAGGCGCCGCCTCCTCCTGCGAACATGTGGTCGGGTGTGTTCCCATATGTGACGGCGGTACTGCCACCGCTGTGGTTCCGTAATCGTGTTGTGGTGTGCACGACGAACTGTTATGGAAGAGGAGTGCGAGCATCGCCTGTCAAACGCCCCTTTCCTAGGAGCCCGTCTGCGCACCATGCCACCGTCGTATTACCTGCAGCAGGGGCTGCTCCGTTGGCCAGTTCGCCGAGTGCGGAGCTGGTACCCGCCTTGCTGCGGTGGCTGATTGCCTGGCGGCACCACTGCCGCTGTCTGGGATGCCAGATCGCCCTGGCAGGTGGTGCACCCAGGGTGCACCCTGCAGCCCCGGCGCCTCAGATGGTCGTCAGATTTTCTGTCAACCAGGGGCGGCTGCCGAGGGGGCTGCGGAGCAGGGTCCTGGCCGGCTTAGCAAGGGGGGAGGGGCGTCGCGGGCGCCCGTTCCTCACCCTCATGCAGCACTTGCGGAGGGCTGAAGCATGTGTCGTACTGGCTGGCAGCCTGCGATGGGCCGGAAGACGTTGGGCTGTCGCCCCTACTCAATGACTACTGGGCAGAGACCTCGCTGGTCCTTCCTTGGGGCCCGCCGTGACCAGATGGTCCCATCACTGCCATCCCTGGCCAAGCGCCATTGGGGAGGGGTCGGGCCGCATCGGCAGATGGCGTCTTGATGCCTGGCATCAAGACGCGGACGACTCCGTCGGCTGGCAGTAGTTGCCGCACCGTGACTCTTTGGCTGGTTCTCGGTCCTGGTGAGCGCGTCGGCCCTTCCTCACTGGCGTCGACGGGCTCTCCACGTCGGCTGCCTCCTGTTGCCACAGTCGGTGGTGTCCGGTTCACGAAGAGGCGTCTTATGCACCTGGCTGGGGGCCGTCTCCTGCACGTGGGGTGTCCAGTGGCGCTGTTCCCTGTGGGTCCGCTCTAGGTGGCATGGCGGTGCCAGGCGCCCCTAAGTTGCCATTGTGCGCAGCGCACAGGTCGTCTCGATGTATCTTGGTTATGCGACCACTGTGCCGTCTCACGAGGTAGATGGTTCTGCCGCAGGCTCGCACAACCCGGTGGGATCCTCTTCACTTTGCTGCGAAGCCTGCGCAGTAATTTCACTTGCCAGCCGAGATGAACACACGCTGCCTGGGCTGGTGCTTTTCGGTGGGCTTTCCTGTAGTTTTGAGCCACTGTTGCACGTAGCGCTGCTGGTTGGCCCTCATCGCCGCGTGTCGCTCCTGCCGTCTATCTGTACGGACTTCAGGACTTACAGCCTCTTCCTCATTGACGGCTGCACAATGGTACTCCCCCGGGAGTCTTAGATTGCACCCAAGTATGTCTGCTGCTGGTGACTTTCCGGTCGCTGCATTCGCCCGACATCTAAGCGTAAATAGTGCTACGGGCTGATGTTCGGCCCAGGTCTTGTGTCTCTTACCCACACAGAGGCGGAGCTACGTCTTTAGGTCTTGGTTCCGGCGCTCTGTGTAGTTGGCATGTGGGTGGTACATTGGCGTGGTGTGGTCTTAGACACCCTACTTTTCACATGTGTCTCTCCATTTGTTCCCAGTGAACTGAGGTCCATTGTCGGTGAGCAATGTCCGCCCCATCTCGCATAAAATTCTGTGTCCATGGTGCGCACAAGGTTTTGGATGCGTGTACTAGGTACAGCGTAGGCTTCCTTCCACCTGGAAAACATGTCGGTCACAACCAAGATGAAGCGCTTGTCGTTCGTGGAGCGGGGGTATGGGCCCATGATGTCCAGGGCAACAGTTTCGAAGGGGCGCTCTGGCAGGTGTGGCTGCTGCTGTTGCTCGCCATCGGCCCTGCGCGATTTGTATTTATTGCACGTCTCGCAGGCCTTTACATAACTTTGCATGGCTCGGGTCACCCCTGGCCAGTAAAATAGGCGGTTGATGTTTCATACTCTCTGACACGCGCCTGGGTGGCCGGCATAATTCCAGTCATGGGCATAGCATCTCACCCTCTTGTTCCTGTTGGGGCACTGACAGTTTCCAGGGTCCGTCCTGCGAAGGGGAGGGCGTGTCTCCTCGTGACTGTCCATCACTTGCCAGTTGTTCACCATCCTTTGTGCGCACTCCTGGCCTTTACTCTGGCATACGGCGCATTCGTGCTGCAAAGACACAACTTGCTCGTAAATGATGTTGGTCTCTGCCATCGCCGTGACCAGCTGATATAGTTGTGTGATAGCTGGGCATGGCCGGAGGGAGGGAGGCCATGATGTCCTTCCAGTCGGTGTCGTCTCGTACAATGACGTCCGCGCACAGCGCACCCGACAACGCTTCGGTCAGCTGGTTGTCATCCCCGGCGACGTGTTCCACCTCGAAATCATTCACTTGTAACGCCATTGACCACCGGGCGAGCTTGCTGCATGCTTCGCGCGTGGACTGTAACCATACCAGGCACCTGTTGTCAGTGTGCAGAACAAAGTGCTGGTTCTCCAGGTAGGCATGGTACTGTCTAAGAGCCCACATGATTGCCAGACACTCCTGTTCGTTTACATGGTATCGCCTCTCCGTGGGACCGAACTTGGTGCTCGAGAAGTCGATCACGCACTTTTCCCTTTCCCGCCGTACTGGTACAGCACCGCACCGATCCCCTCCTGGCTTGCATCTGTTTGGAGATGAAAGTAGGTGCTGACAGTCGTAGTGGGCTAGGGTCTCGCATTGTGTGAATGCCTTCTTGATCTCCAGGAACGCCTGTTCGGCTTCTGTGGTCCAGCTATACCTTCTCTTTGGTGACAAGTGCGTCGTCAATGGTGCTGTTATGTTTTTGAAAAATCTTTAATATGCTCGCACAGCCAATTAATCAGCCCAAAGTATTTGCGCAGTTGTTTACGCATAGCCGGTGGCTGGCATTCCTCCACAAGACACAGGTGTTCGGCATAAGGCTTCATTCACCAAAAATTCTATGTCTGCTTTCCCTATGTGGCATTTGGGTACCGCGCAGGTCAGCCTATTGATGACCAGCCGTTCCAGGACGAGCGACAGGTGGATCAGATGTTCTTCCCACACATTGGATCATATCAGTACGTCATCAAGATAGGCTAACGTGAAATCGCCCACCAGGCCGCTTAGCACCTGCACCATCATCGTCTGGAACATCGCAGGCGCCCCCTTCAGGTCGAATAGCATAGTACAAAATTTAAACTAGCTGCCATCGGGGGCTGTGAACGCGGTTTTCTCCCGGTCGTCCTGTTGCACCGGAACAAAGCACCAATAGACACACCATACTCAACACACTGGGTAGTGCTGGTTGAAGGGTCCGGCGCCCTGAAGGCCGTGAAGTGGCAAGCCAATGCGTGTCTTTATCTGTCTGGAACATTTTCGCTTAGTTAACGTCAGTGCCGGAGGAATCCCTGCACCCCCTGCAACTCATTGTGCCCAGATACTTCAGCCCACGTGGCTAGTTTTTCACAAGGAACTTCGCCCACCAGAGGGGCTAGGTCCGGACCCGCTTTTGTCGCTGCCATTTGAGTGCATACTGTTTGGATTATGGAGACCTTCTAATAAAGCTTCACATCCGTAAGTAATGTGGTCTTTATTGGCTTGCTGCTTCACAGCCTTAAGGTTCAGGGATCCTCAAAACCCTCATTAGAATTTATTAAGTGTATTGTGTATTCACAGCGTGGGCGTCCAGGTGTTCTATATATCTGGCAAGTGCTCTTTGTTGTGTGCATCGAGGCGAGGGGAACGCCTAAAGAGTCCCCTGCGAAACACGATGTCGAGTGGGAGGGAATTTCAACGCCATTGCCGTCGGCCGTACGACCTAGCTCACCGAGGTGTTCGTCCCTTACACCAGACGAGCAGGCGCTACTGGGCAACCTGTCCTCGCATGCCATTGCCGTGCAGGATAAATTCTAATAGGCTACTCTCCTCACCGGAGAATTTTCAGTCTATTTTACCCTCACTGCAACCCCCATTCGTTTCACACATATCGGCCTACTACATGAAAAGTTGACTTGAATATTGGGTATTTTGTTCATTCTGCATGCATATGTTCAAAATTGTGGTAATTTTTATATTTCTATCATAGTGTTACATATCTTTTTAAATATTTTTCAAAATTTCACAAAACTTAGTACAAATGTATTACAAACAACGCTGAGTTGAATACTGTGTATTTTGTGCATATTTTCAAAGTTGTCATCATTTATATTTATTTAGAACAGTATCACATTTATTAGGAAATATTTTTAAAAAATTTGACAAACTTTGTAAGTATACATATACTATATACAAAGTTGACTTCACTGTTGTTTGTTTCGCTTCGCCTGTGTTCATATTTTTTTTAATGGTAGCCATTTTTATATTTTTGCCTAATATAATTTATCTTAAATATTTTTCAGAACTTTGCCAATCTAGTTTCACATGTACTACACACAAAGCTGACTTGACTTTTGTGTATTTCGTTTATCCTAAGTTTTGTTTGTTTATATATTTTTAAATGGCAGCTATTTTCATATATTTAACATAGCATAATATATCTCGGGAAATATTTTTGAGAATTTTATCATACTTGGTATACATATACTACATAGTTAGGTGGCATGACTTCTTTGTATTTTGATCATCCTATGTACGTATTTTAAGAAATGTCTGCCGTTTTTTTATTTTAGCATATTATTCTATATTTTATTAAACATTTTTTTTTTCAGAATTTCACCACCCTCGGTATACATATACTACATACAAAGCTGACTTACTTATATTGTGTGTCGTTCATCCTGTTTTTATATTTTCAAAATGACGGCTATCTTTATATTTGTTAGCCTAGTAATACATATCTTGGGATATATATTTTTCAGAATTTCATCACACTTGGTACATGTGTACTGAATATAAATGTACTTGACGTTTTGTATATTTCGTTCATCCATATGTAATATTTTGAGAATGGCAGCTATTATTATTTATCTTTATGATAGGAAAATATCTCAGAAAATTTTTCCCTAATTTATTAAATTGGTTACTCGCATATGACTCAGCAAAGCTGACTTATCTTAAGTATATATTGTGAATCATGTGTCTAAATCTAAATTATCATTTAATATTTCTAAGTTAGGTAAACAGTTTTAACATTCAGGGTTAATTAACACTCACTTTGAGGATAGTAGGTTTATCAGTAATGCTGGTAACTTTTTGAATTTTAATTACTTTTTTGGACAAAATGTACTTCAAAATTGATAATTTATCGTGAAACACCTTTGAGGCCACGGTTCTCTGTTTATGCTATTTTAGTAAATTTTATTTTATTTTTCTATATCGCAAAACTGTTACACATAAATGTTGCAAATTGTTCCCATTGTGTAACCTAATTTTTTCCAAACATAGTTTTATTTTATTTTATTATTATTTTTTTTTTTTACAATTTTGGCTTGTTATAGACTCAAAGAACATTTAATTAAGTCGATAATCAGCAAAAATTATAGAAACTTATGATTTAAAAAATCAGGTTTAATATCACAAACAATTTCCAACATTTCTACGGTATGTAACGATTTTGCGATAACGGCTTCCTATCAGGATTTAAAAAATTAAACTCGCAAAAATAGCATAAATAGGAACCAGTGGCTTTAATTACGCATGTACTTGGTTTAATGCCGAACACGGCGTATGTTATGTCGGTAGCTTGCACCAGTGCTGTTGCACTCTTGTGATCACGTGCCGGCAGTTGGGCGGGCGGAAGTGTGCACGGTCACCAAGGTCACACCAGGGGCGGTGGCATCCGTTCCACCTCCCACCACCCCACCCACCCCCGCCAAGTTTAAACTGGTAACGGTTGGGTGGCGGTGATTCGATTGTGCTCGGCGCTGTGTGTGGGCGCATGCGCGACCCTCCTGCTTCCTGCTGTGGCTCGCAGTTTCCCGCATGTCGCATGCCATCGTCACGAGCATTGCCACAGGCTTACAAACTGCACTGGTTCTCAGTTATTATGGGGCTTATTCATAGTCGTTTTTGACCCGGACTAGTGCGGGATTATCGTCGGACTAATTTTTGTCTTATTCATAGACGCGGACTATATCTAGTCCGACGTTACTTGGCGTTTATGAATAAGTCCGGACTATAGGACCAACCCTGGACTAACTGGCACAAGATGATCTCAGGATCATCTCGGAACTATCTCACGACTATGAATAAGGCCCTATGAGATCAAACATGTGCTGGTGCCGTTAGTGAATGACATACTGGACTTGTGCGTCTGCCATGGCCAGCTAGCTCTCCTGACTTAAGGGCTTGTTCCTGAATATTTTACAGACTGGTGAAAAAACTCAAATATTTTTTAACCAAAAGCTTTGAAAAAAAATGAGTCAACGTGCAGTCACACGATGCACAATACTGTCGCTACGTTTTTAAAAATAATGTACCATTCGTCAGCAAAAAACATTTTTCTTAATTTTGGCTTATTATCACGACAAAAAACGTGGTGTTTTGGGTGATGTAATCTATAAAAAAACCGTTCAGCAGATTTCTACAAAAAAATTCAGCTACAAATTATTACGTATTGGTGTCAAAAATGTGGAGCAAAATTTTGATATGAGTATTAGGTAGTAATAAAAAAATGTTTTCGAAAGCACTGCAAAACTCGGTAACAAGGCCTTAACTCAATACCGGACGATGTCGCTAGTAGGCGGTTTTTCTCGGGAATCTCCCGTTTTCCCCATCCTTCATTCCAGCGGTGCTCCATATTCACATCACTTCACCCCTTACCAGAGCTTAAGACCTAGATATTAAGTGCGCCGCCTACCACGCTCGTAAAATACGTGGCAGTGTGTTTCTAAGCTATTTTACGTAAGTATTCTACATGCGCTCATTGTACCAGTGTACTGAAGGAAAACGCACTTTGTAAAAGGTTGGAGTGTCATTGTTAAATCACCCTTCTCATTAAAAACGCTGTTTCTAAGCTCTCTAAGACAGCTAAAAACTGCCTTTTCAAATTGCCTTACTTCAAAATGTACTAACCGGATGTCTATGAAAACTCATATAGAGACGTTCGCCACTGAATTTTGCTACACACTTTCCACCAATAACATTTTATGGTCACCATTTGAAGTCTCAAGGTAAATATGGTACGGTAAGAATATTGCACGCTAGTTCAGTGCTTGGCTCGTTGTGGCAAATCGGCATTTGATGCGCTCTTCAAGGTCGCCCTTATAGCTCCGTCACCTGAGCCTCTAATGCGCGGGTGGACAGAGCCTTTAAGGGGCCCGTCTCGTGGCACATGTGTTTGTGTGAGTGAGGTATGGTGCTAAGGGCGACGTTGTTTGGGCCATACAACGGTGCGTCGCCTCTACGCTTAAGGCGTGCAGTCTTCGCGAAAAATCCAATTTCCTATGGGACTTTGTAAGTGCCGACCCTATTGTTTTATTTACTAAATCACTTTACTAAAGTCCAATGCACTACCATTAAGTGGTGTCACATGTATTCGGCTAGTATATTTTCCACTATAGCAACTTGAAAACCCCGTTTTAACCCATTTTGACGTGCCCCTATAAGGGGATTTCTAACACTTGTGTTGTCTTGATAGTACTTAAGGGCAGTCGTCTTAAGTGTGTGTTCTTTTCGTAGACAAACGGCGTGAACACACGTGTATTAGTTTCGGTGTAAAACTGTTTCTTCAAACACGCTGCAGTGTGATTTTATGGCAACGAGGCGGGCCCCTTAAGAGTGCGTAGTAGATAAATAAACGCTGAAAACACGAATTGATTCCTACGCTTATTTCGAAGCATATATGGATAAAATACTCAATGACAATCCTATACAATGGTATTTGCCGACTTTATGAGTAAACATTTATCCATAATTACTAATACGTTACGTGTGATCTCTTGCGTCGCAGTTAAATGCACGAGGTTTCGGCGTCACATATTGTGCCTCAGAAGTTCGCAACACTGGAAACAACTTTGTTTAAACCGTTGGCTAAAAACTATTGTCTAGGATTGCTATTGTTTAATTTTCGCAAATTGGCTTCAGGAAACCTACAGTTATAGATGAATGCTTTTAGCGTTGAATTATGTACCACGCCCTCTTAAGAGCTGCTTCACACTTCACTTAACTAAAATTTAGCAAGTCTAGGATACAGTTTCATGATAGCACTGATATTGTTATTGGTTGCAAGTCATGCAGGTGTGCTGCAGTATCGCCAGTGTAGGGAGACCATGCACTATGCTATATATCAGTTGTGTTTGTTTGTTGTGCTGTCCTACTGACGTCACAACCAATATATCCTTCTGTACATAACAGCAACATCGTCCCGTCTTCTAATTATAAACGCCCAACTCCCTAACTCATTCTGACATACTACATAATTGTTTTGGACACGTGCAGAGGACACGTTTATTCGTTTTTATGGTTGTTGCATCACAATGGGATTATCGACAATATAATATGGTGGAGATTGCTGGACACCAGGATATGTCAGACAATAGTCTCTCGTTGAAAGGTCAGCACGGAATGTTCAGAAGATTGTTCGTGCAGAATGTACTCGACAATAAACCACAGTTAAGGAGGTCGCCTGTCTAAACCACTGAAAGGTGTGCAGAGTTTCCACCGATATACATTTAGTCGAAAACTACTAAACGCAAGTGAATAATGTCTGATTAGGACAGCGATCAAAATCGTTACACATAACAGCCCATTTCATGTCTTCCAGAAACCTTAAGGCCACGGCAGAAAATGGCGAAATATACAGGAACAAGAAGTTGTCGCGAAAATATTTTTGTTACCATTACGTTTCAGTTCCTTGCATGCACACCTGCAGCTCTGCTCGTGGTCGGTGATTGGCTGTTGTAACTTTCAGAGTCTTGCTGTTATATCCGCGAATCACAGACGTGAGTTGTTGCAGTGAACCTTGTACTGATTAGCACAGCCAAATGAAAAACGACTCTGCACTATTAACACACTGAGACATGTTAATGTCTCACGGTAAAATTTGTGAGTTGGTAGTCCTGGGTGGCGCTGTGTAGCCACTACATATTACCTATGATATCAAGTATATTTTAGTACATTTCAGTAATTGTAAATTTTTTGCTTTAATTTTATTATAGGTTGTAATATTTATTATTATTATTGATAATATTAAATTATTATTTTTGTATTTATTAAAACGACTGTTAGCCCGTTTCCCGAAATGGCCGCTAGGTAGAGGGCTGAGTCTAACGTCACGGAGAGTGGCAAAAGGAGTGGACAAGCAGACGTCAGGCAAGATGGACGTGTATGGAAATGAACCGGACTGAACTATTGAAAAGCCTTGAAAATATGATGGCGACGCAAATTAATTTTTTTACAAGACGTTGCAGTATTTTTTCAAAAGGTATGTTGGCAGGCAGTGCCGTTTATGAAGGCGTATTATGCAGGTTGTGATAGTCGGCGTGCACAAGAGTACTTGGTGTGCTGCTGTGTGCAAAATTACGCAGCGTATTGTGGTGACTGAAGACGAGAGCTTTTAGGTCGCTGAAAGTCCTGGGCAATAAGTGGTACCATGGAAATATCCACTTTAATATTGAGCAAACCTGCCTAGATCGCTGTGTGTGACGTCGAGGGCTGGCCAGTGCCAACACCGGAGAGTTGTATAGGGAAGCAGCTGTTACCTACGTCATACAGAAGTTCCGTGGAGAATCAGCTGTTTGTCTTACACGGAGTTACGGGCCCCAACGATTGCGACGAGTGCATGCGAAGATCATAAGGTAGGCGACGACCTATTTATTTATTGCCGATAATTCCGGCAGGAAACGTAAAAGTAAGATACGTCAGACTTACCTCGGTCATGAACTTTAA
>PNEQ01072038.1:11580-29129 GCA_003012365.1 Medauroidea extradentata
ACATAATATATATATATATATATATATATATATATATATATATATATATATATATATATATATATATAGTCAGTATTACAATTTTGTCGCGAAATTTATTCAACCTGTTCTGGTTTGGCATCACGTCAGTAAAAACCTCCTTTAGGTGACGTGCTCAAATATTTTTTTTTTGTGTTCGGGCTTTTTATAGACTTAGACTTTGGAAAAAGTCGCGCCTTCATGGCTACAGGGCCCTTAAGGGCACGTCCCAACACAGTGAATAACCATAAAACAGAGCTAAATATGTGTACGTTTCTTTACGCGAAACCTTTGCATCCCTGCTGATGCAAGATCTGTAATGAAGTGCACTGGGTACATTGGACCTTTATATTTAATAATACGTAGAGGCACGAGTATTTCGCGTATTGATTCAAGGTCAGGTTGGACGGCAATAACCTATACATAACTGTAACTTCTGTTATTAGACAACAGCTATTTTGACACACTTCGGAGATTGCAAGCCAGTAGTAAATATTCATATAAGTCGTAGGGCTAACACATGCTACCCACTTTAACGGTTCGAAGCCAATGGATACTCGACTTTGACCAGTGTGTATAGCACTGAGAAGTATAGGCTGTTGCCAGATTAATACGCGAAATACTCGTGCCTCCAATAATACGTCATACGTGTATAGGGTCACTACGGAATGTATCAGAGAGGCAAGTTATCTGCCAGAAGATTGCACGCCAGTTAAGTTACTTGCAACAGACGCGAGGGCAAATACCTTATATTGTAATACCGACACTCTTTATGGCTACTGGAATCTAATTTTTTTTGCTAGCGACCCTAATGAGAAGTGTTTTAGATAAGCATTTTTTACAACTTATTTTACATCTATTTGCAGTGTACATGTACTCTGTTTCATATAAGTTTGGATACATTTGACAGCAACTTATAGGCAATAGTTTTTCAGTATTTTGCGGTTTGTTGCACAATGCAAGACATTTTTAGCTCTAAAATGAACCTGAAATGTCCATTTTAGCATTTGTACTGCAAAGTTTGTCTTATGTAGTGACAAAAATAATAAAATATTACAAATTATTGCTGTAAGTTGCTGTCATATTTATCCAAACTTATATTAAATGGAGTATACCTTTGATATCCACAAAAATACTATTCCAAGTTCCACATAAAAACAGTACAGTTTCAATAATTTCTCACTAGGTGGATGATTTCCATTCTTAGCTATGCTGAAATATAGACGTGCCCAATATTGTAATATAAATTATTTAGCGAGAGTGAGGAGCGATGCTCGTGTATTTACAACATTATCGCATTCACACTTCTAAGTTTTACCTTGCAAAGTATGAAGTGTTAATTTGTTTAAGTTTTACAAATAATGTTGGTATCATTCATGCACGCTGAGCGATGTTCGAACGCATGTCTGCCAGAAAGTTCCGCACATACTGCGGCGCGGCGGTCACAGCAATCGTCCAGAGGTCGCTACTCTTTCAACTCTTCACCCGATCATTTCTCCAGTTGTACTACAGCTGGTACTGCGGGGTATGAGCGGGAGAAAACAAGAGGAAGAACTTTGGTGATGTTTCAGTTTGCAACACTTTTCCAAGGAATAAATGATCTCTTCAGTCTGGATCTAAGCGAACGCTTTTCAACGTAGGCGAGCATACATTTCAGGAGTGAGTGTACCCGTGTTGCTCACAGAGTGTGGAATGTCACATCCGCCCTCTACTTCCCACACGAGCTTGCAATATTTCCCCTGCATGCACGCACACACGTCATTGCTACCACGCCTCGATACTCTTCCGGTCGCCTTAGCAAACCTTCCATGGTCGAGAAGACACGGTGCTGGGTGCCACCTAGTGACTAGTCCTCGTCCAGCAGCAGCGAGCATCATCGAATCTCGCCCTTACAGGCCTGCAAACTTCCTACGACTCTTGCTATGCAGGCAGGCATGTATATATCTGTAGGCCATTACATAGTAAACTGAGCCACTTCTTAACAACAATTATTAATGGTTACACCATTAGCCACCCAGCAATGCGATCCTGGTTCGATTCCTCGTGGGGCCGGTCCCCGTATTTTCACATGTGGTAATGGACGACTTGAAGTACACGCCCCCTGACGTCACCGCAGGGGAAACGTACTGTGGGAAATAAAGCTTGTTTACAAACATGCTGATTTGTTAGTTGGTAACTGCAGAAGGCAAAAATGTTGCGCATTCGTAGATTTGCACGCAAGGGTAAAAAATAGTAGTTTCTACTTCATGGTTAAGATACGCAAATACGTAAGATTAATGTTTACTTGAAAAACAAAAAGGGCATATTCCAAACAAATAATCAATTTTCTTGACGTACATCTCATCCGGGAAATTTGACGCCAAACAGCTAAATGAAGGTTATGTTCGGCTGCGGTATCCATGGAGATAGGAATTGTTTCCCACACCTGACTGAAGCTCCACGTCTTTTCAAGTCGTCCATTGTACCGGATGATGCCGTTGGTCAGAGAGTTTTCTCGAGGATCTTCAGTTTCTCCCTCCTTTCATTCCGGCGCTGCTCCATACTCACGTCATGTCTTACCTAACCAGAGCTCAAGACCTCGATGTTAACTGCTAATCAAATATCTCACCAACTTTAAGAGTGTGTGATACATAATTCAGCGCCAAAAGCATCAGTTTAGAATTGTAGGTTTCTCGAAGCCAATTTGAAAAAAAATCAGAAAACAACAATCCCAGACAGTGGATTCTGCAAACTTTCTGAGCACAAAACTTTCTCGAGTGACGTTTAACTGAAAAACAATCTCTGGCGCCGAAATTGTTTACATTTTATTGCGGCGCAAGAGATCACTCTTTACAAGTGTTTGCTAACAAAGTTGGCAAATGTAATTATCAAGAATTGCTGTTTTGTAGTTGTTATACATTGACTTTCAAAACTGTATACATTTCAATTGAAAAATTGAGCGCTTATTTATCTACCACGCCCTCTTCAATGTTGGCAACATACCGTTGATGTGTCCACTATGTCTTGCAGGCTACACTACGGTACATAGTTGACATAACGTAGGAAGAACCAATAACCACGGTGTGGCAGGAGAGGCAGAACATGCCGCACAAGCAAGCAACTAGGTGCCAACATAACATCACACCTGATGTGACGTCACCTATGTAACCATGCTGTAGTTGTTTATACGAGGTATGTAGACTGGGAAGTAGCAGGGTAGTGTGAAGAGAAATATTGCATCATACATCACTGATTGTGTCGGCAGCATACATAGCAGTCCACATACAGAGTGTATCAATACAGCGGTTACAAACTTTCTAGAGAGATAGAGTACACCCAGACGATGGGAAATACATAGCGATACATGGTCGGATACACTTTCCTGTGACACAAAACACAACAAAGAAATGACACGAACAAGAGGAGAAAACACGTTTATTATTTTTGATACAGCAAAAAACTAAGAAAAAGGAACATAAAGAGACATCGATGGTCAACACCAGCCAAAGACTTCCTATAATTTTTTATGTATAAGAATTAATAAACATGTTTATTTCTCTTGTTCGTATAATTTATTTCTCGTATTTTGTGTCGCAGGAAAGTGTTTCCTGAGGCATTGCTTTGTGATTTTCCATCCTCTACGTTAAGGAAGTTGCACGAGCCAAAAATGTACGAAAGTTTTCACAGACATACTTTTAAAAAATTACATGTCTTATTTTATTTGATAAATGAATTATTCGTATTAACTCTGATTTTAAAATAATGTACAAAATTAATTACGGCGTGGAACCAACAGGTGTAAGAGCCCCGAACAGTTCTCACAGACATTCCGAAGAAATTACTAATTGCTAACAAATAACTAACTGGAACTTTACTCCAATGAGTAAATTAAAGAAAGTACGTACGTTTCAAAAGGACAGAATTATCAAACTAAACTCGTGAATTAATAAATAAACTACACACTTGAAAATCGTCAAGGGAGTGCTTTTGATTCACAATAACTCCTTCAGGTTTTAATAGACAGCTAAGGCAAGGAAATTCACGATGCTAATTAAAATAACACCGAAATACCAATTGGGACGTATCCTTAAATAAATTAAAGATTGTGATATACATAAATAAGCATAGCTGACTCAAGCAGGTACATCAAAGAGTGCCCATAAAAATAGAAAACTTATGAACAATGCCAAAATAACCAAACAATAATCACACATTAATAAATAGAGTAAAATACGTTTGGTACAGAATTTGAAAATTTTTTAATATTCCGCACTTTCAAGACAAAATACAATGCTAATTAAATATTATAAACATTGCCAACTGGAACTCAGTTTCCCTATATTAATAAAAGATTGTAAAATACGTCAATCAACCTAGATGAATGCCACAGTTCTATAAAGTTTGTATCAGGCGGCCCGTAATAATTACAATGCTAGTTAAAAACGACTAAATTACCAGTTGTAAATAAGGTCTTAAGGGTGCGAGATATAAACTCAGGCCACGTGACGGAGCAATGAAGAGGACCTTGAAGCGCTCATGAAATGCCGCATTGCCACAAAGTCAACCGCTGAACTACCGTGCAATATTCCACCGATACATTCTTACTATTGGGCTCCAAGAGGTGGCCTTACAATTACAGATGATGGCATACTCCATTTAATATAAGGTTGATAAAATTTGACAACTATTTATGGACAATAATATTTAATATTTTGTGATTTGTGGCGCAATGCAAGACAAATTTTGCAGTATAAATGGTAAAATGGACATTCCCGGCTCATTTTAAAGCTAAAAATATTTTGCATTTTGCCATAAATCACAAAACTTAAACAATTACTGCTCGTAAGTAGCTGTCAAAATTTACCAAACTTATATGAAGTAGAGACTATATATCGCGAAGACGTTTTGCGCCAACATACTCTTGAAAACGCTGTAGTAAATTGTAACACAAATGACTGGGTGATATATTTTTGAAACAACATAGCTGCCTGCAGACCAATAACAGGTATCAAATATTACAATGTCGGTATTCTTATTGGCTCAGTCAAATAAGGTAACAGCTCCAAGTATATGCGAAAGCCAGTAATCTTCTGACTAGTTGAACGTGCGTTGAAACCCAGCAAACAGTCAAGTTTTCCCACGGTGAACCATCATCTGTGGTTAGAGACGCTGGTAAATCTCGGGAAAAGTTGATTGTTTGCTAGGCTCCAACATACTATATATAACACTGAAGGTTTTACACCTGTATTAGTTGGCGTTTATATGAAGCACTGTGTCCCTCTCCAACAGACCCAATTATAACTGTACAGTTTTAACACAGAAGGTGTGTGATTTGCCAGAAAACTGTTCACACCTGTCGCAATTGAGATACTACAGTTAGTTGGAGACTATGTTGAAAATGTTCGCTATCTTCCAGTGTCTCTATCTATGGTGTAAAATCTGTATGTAGCAAAGTTCAGAACATGTTTATATCCGAGTTTAGCATGCATCAGGTTAGAACATTTTGAAGTACGGCAGTTTTTTTTTTATGTTGGAGAGCTTGGAAACAGTGTTTTTAATTAGCAGGGTGACCTAATGATGACATCTCGTCTTTGGCCGGATTGTGTTATTCCGTAAATTGGCTCAATGGGCGTACGAGAAATAGTTTCGTAAAAACCCGTATTTAAGAACACACTGCAAGGCAATTGAAGCGCGAGGTAGGCAGTGCCCTTAGTAAATAATTTAAAGCAAGTTAGGTAAAACTGAGGAGTTGGCTGGAATAAAGGCTTTTGTAAGCTAAGGCCTTTCTTCATTCAAACAATTTATCTTATTCTGTTATGTTCATAGAAGACACCTTCAAATGTTTGTGCCGATATCTCGATTCTTCACCAAGTTATGAATTTTTGTCTTGACCTATGCTGGTAGAATTATGCTATTAATAATTTCTGTTTTATCTTTGACTGTGTTTATTGTAACTACTATTAATTTGTGTAATGTAAATGTTTATATATAGATTACTTATTTGTATTAAGAGAAAATAATGTAAGAGAAACGTGAAAAAATAAAACTAATTTCTCCAAAACATATACCTGTCATTATCTCACAATGAAATTTTTTACTAAGTCTTTTTTTTTCGTGACAACTCCTAAATTTGATCTTTGGAAGAACTGTGCATTGGGAGTCCATGACTGGATTTATTTGCTTGGACATACTCCATTGTTTTAGTTTTCTTTTGACAGTCATTTATTTCGCAATGGAGTATGTCCAAGCAAATAAATCCAGTGAACTCCTCAATTACATCATGTAAATTCACAACAACCACGTCAAGATATTGCAGAAGAAACAATTTTTTTTAAAATCGCGAAAGGAAGGGGAAAAAAGGTAGAAGGCTCTGCCATACTGGAGCGGAAATTATATTTATAGCCACAGAGCAGCCCGCATCAGAGAATACTCCAGCTGTGTGATCGCATTGCGACACTGAAAGTGCCGGAGCGGAGCGGCTCCAAGGAGTACACCGCGCAGTGTTGTATCTTGTCTTCTTTTATTCCTCCATGCACTAGTGAAGGCGAGGGGGGTGTAGAGGATGCCAGAGGGTGCGCTTATAGCATCCTAGGTCTCGCAGTTATTGAATCAGTGCATTGGAATCGACCCTGAGCAGCGTGCAGTCCCTCCTGTAACCAAGTTGGAGGTAATGCAGTCATGCGCGTGCTTCACTAACCCCTCCTTCCGCCCCTTAACCGCCTATCTCCCCCTCCCCCCGGCCCTTTGCTGCTAGAGCCCTGGCTCTAGAGTCGAGAGTGGGCGAAGCGCCGGTCGCAGGTTGGTTTTTTCTCTAGCCACCAATAGTTAGGTAAGCCGTGAATTTCCGCGAAAAGATTTTTTCATTAGCTTGTTTTAATAGGCGTATTTTCGCGGTTGAATCGTTAAAAGGCTGGTTACAAGTATTTGAAGTGGGACATTTGCATTTACAAGCAAGCGCGAAAATGATTATTTGTTACCGAAATTGCCTGAGTCGGACGGGAAATTTCAAAATTTCTCTTTAATTGTTTTTCGTATGCTAATCTAAAAAAAAGCGTGCTACAACATGAACTACATTACACTTACACACTACATTACAAATCCAGGTCTGCCTGTGCATTATACACAAACGGAAATCACCGAACAACTGCCTTTCCTTGTAAACGAACCTTGTATCCTACCTCGCTTCTTAGGAAACCAAACAATGTAAACAACAGCAAACTATTTCCAGTGCGTTTGCAAAAACTACTGCTGCCGGAGTCGCGAAAATTCTCTGGTCCTGAAACGTGCTACCAATTCAACCGTCAAAATACGCCTGATATATATAATGTCTGTATTGCAACTCTGATTCGTGGTTATTGACAGTTGTTCTTTGAGCACGTGTGTCGGTTATGTGACTGAATGAGGTTATCGAGACACGACACACGTGTATCTGGTAGACAGAATCTCAAGTCGACTCACAGTTGAAACGTCCAATCACTGACCATAAAGCAGAACTGCTGATGTGCACATAAGACACTGAAACAATTTGGCGCTTAAATATAAAAAAAAAAAAAATGTAGGGTCCCTACCAATACAAAGCCTACTCTTACAAGCTAGGTCAATGCGCACTAGTGGAATGTTTTATTAGCTAATCGGCACCAGAATATTTTACTTAGTAAAGAGTAATGTCACCCCATTTATGTTATTAACAACATTCACGTTGTAGAAATGGAAGTACAAGAGATTCCTTAACATAAGACATTTAGTATATTTACAAATGAAAGTATGTTTATCTGTACATGTATTCATACACACCTACATTCATACAAATGGAAATGGACTCATTCATACAGAAGTACATGTATACACCTGAACTTTAATAAACGCATCATATGTATATATACAAATACAAACAAACGCATGCATCCATACACACGTACTGTACATATAGTTCATACACCTGTGAGTACATACACCTGTGCACTTTCACATATGACAATTTTTTTTAAATTAAATAATCTGATATAGGGCCTGTAGTTTGAAAATTTTACTTAATGTAATGATACCGGCCTACCAAGTCCTTGAAAGTTTCCAAATCGTGACAATTTAAAAAAATTCCCCGTTAAATACGATAAGTAACAACAACAAGAAGAAAACATTATGTTTGCTGCAAGTATTCGTAGGAAAATGTAGCAACACAAAAGCTATGTAATTAAAATTTCTTTACCGCATGTCAAAGTATTAAATATTTGTTTCTTCATTGTGATATATTTACTGAGTACACTCGTAATGAAGTACCTTCACTCGTCTAGCCAGAGTGTATTATACCTCAGCTAGCGCGATGCTGCATAGATTGCATCGAGATGTTTCGAATTTGTTATAATGTTTAGCCTTCAATTTATCTTTGTACTCGCTTGTAACTAAGACCTGGGGACCGTGAAAGAATGAGGTACACCACAAGTGCCTACCGAGTTTTAAAAAAAAATGTATAGCTTTGCAAGACACTATTTCACAAAATACTACTTATAAACCACACATACTGTATAAAGCTTGCTTAGAAAACAATTTTATGTTTGGTGAAAAAAATCAACGGAGAAAATCTTCAAATAGCAAACAGTAATAAGTTTATTCCGGTATCTTCTATTAAGGTTTACACACTAGTAAAACATTATTTGAAATAGGTGGTGCATTCTTTTTCGTTTTTCAACTTTTTGCTTGTGGGAAAATGGGCGGACTTTGTCATTGGCCGGTGGATATTCTTGGGATACTTCCGTTTACCCCGCCTATCACATTCCGTTGCTTCTTTATTTCAAGCCTTCCCGAAGATTCTGTACAATGCATGCTCCTGGCATAGCAGAACTTAGTAGCAACTGACGTAACGCAAGATAAATAGCGGCGAAGTAACTGAACACCAGATATCAAACACCTCCACTACATTGTAGTCATTATGGAAGAGAACATCGTAATGGACGCACAGGAAATTTAATTCTGATTTATCTTTTTCACGATTTCGTAGGTTTAAAATTTTTCAAAATTATTTTTTTTTTACAAATTCTCCTATTTATGAAGATGCATATTTGGCCTGCAAATATGTTATACGAGCCGCAGCGGTAGACGACCTCGATTTGGTGACGTTACCTTCGTTAACCGATTTATTTACACTTTACTTTTTACACTGTAATTTACCCAGATAGCATGTAATCTTGCGGGAAGCCTACAAATGACTTGATTTTGGTTTGCTATTACAAGCCCTATTTAGTAAGTTTGATTCAAGCTTGAGACAAAACTATTTTTTTTTTTTTTTTTTAAGTTGTATCCCGCCTTGCATGAGGTAAAATTGCTGCAATCCTGCAGCAACCTTGCATGAAGCTTTCCTGGCAAGCTTGCGACAGGCTTATCGTGTGGGGACTAGTTAGCTTGATTGAAGCTTATGGCTTGACATGAAAAGCCTGCTGCAAGCGTGCAGACTTGTCAAGGCAAGCTTGATTCAAGGTTAAATCAAGCTGATTTTGCTATCTGGATGAGGTTAACACACTTAAATTTCGTCGTGATCAGCACAAACACACATACAGGTATTTCGCGGATATGTGCTACACCACGTGAGTAAGTTACCAAAAACTAAGCTGAATATACTCTTTGGTAAAAAGTCGACAGGCTCTTACCTTACGACATAGGTGCTGGGTCCATAACCCAGGGATACGTTGATCGTAACCATTCTCTGCTACCAGTTTGTGCCTGTGTGCTTCGGTGGGTAATTAATTAATTAAACGGAAGCAATAAAATATATCCAAGCGTCTAGAATCACCGAAGTTTCTGTTCAAAACAGCAATGCAATGCTGTTGTTGTAATGCGTGGCTGTTTTGAGCAGGAATTTCGGCGATTCTAAACACTTGATATGATTTATTTCTTCCGTTTTATTAATTAATTCCCCACCGAAGCACACCGGCATTATATCTCAGAGCGGGAATGTTCGCTCTGTCATGTCATTGTTCTTGTAAACAAAGAACCTGACGAATATTTATCAACAAGTATCTTCCTCTTAATTTCGGCCACAGAATCAAGTGTTGCAGTCTGCATATACGAACTACCTTACCCTTTACATTCACTTCGCTTTATTTTCTTCTCTCCCCTCCCCCTACCCACCGGAATTTAAGTAACATTTTTCTAGTAAACTAAAGCCCGGTGCACATTAGCCTTAATTCTCTACTCAATTACTTACTTAATTATGGTTATAAAATTTGATTGTGATTTTATAAAATTACTATAATTATGTAGCAAAACTTCTGTGTTGTGTACACGTTATCTTTATTTACTAACATGGTTCGGTCCAAAAAGAAGAAAATAATTTTTGTAATGTTGGTTAGTATATTCCATAAAGTGTAACTGTAAAATTCCCGAATACTATTTCACAATACAAGGCATACCTACGTGTAATTACTAAATAAGTGAAACGATCTTGTATTATTCAGGTTTTGTAAACTCCGATGGTCATTTGATCGGTAGAAAACAATAACTGCATTTATGCTCTAATCGTATTGGCCACTCTACTTGCGTGCGGTGGTTGGAACTGTGTATTGTATATGCGCATGAACACACGCTGCGACGGAAAATAGGACGGTCTCTATCTGTGAAATTCAGTACGTAATTCTGCCTGGAACCAGCGTTGTTGCGGGTCACACTAGTGCAGTGCTACTTACGCAGAATTTGGTACGGAATTGTATACTGAATTAGGAATAGTGTGTACCGAGCTTAAGAGTCAAGGTATTTTACCAAAGTGTAAGTTCAACATAGTCTTTATATGAGATTCACTTGATACAGTTCGTGTCCGTAAATTACCTACCAGCCAGGACGTCTTTAACTGTACATGTTTATTTTAGTCTTAACTGTACATGTTTATTTTAGTCTTAAAAGTACGTGTTTATTTTAGTCTTAAAAGTACGTGTTTATTTTATTGTGTAAAGTAATTAAATACAATGAGCTTATGATATAATTATATCAGTTCATTCATAAGAAAACAGCCATCAGTACTAAAGTGACCATGCCAATAGCAGCGAATTTGCGCTATCCTACAAAGACGATATGATCTGTCTTGGTACTAGCTCCTTGTCTAGTACAGCACCGACCAAGACTGTATTACTTTTATACTCGTCGTGTATTCATGAATGTACTCTTCATAATACGTCAAAGGGATACGATAATTTCGCATCATCTGACTTTTGGCAGCACAGGCATCCGTTTCCATAATGTAAGAAGTTCGAATCTTTGTTCCGATTATTCTAGAGTTGGGTCGTACACACGGCGATTCAGCAACTCGAGAAATGTAAACGTAGCCAAACATTGGACTGGAAATTGACATTGAGAGGCCCTTTAGTACATAGAAGTAAATATGCTTCATTTAAAGCTCTGTGTTCATTCGTGATGGGACCACATTTGCTGCTTGACCACTTTGCAACATACTCTGAGTAAATAACTACAGTCGTGAGCTAGCAGTTTCTCAAACAGAACAGTCTCGTACCCGAGCAACAAAACACACGTATGAAAGTTTTAACAGCACTCAGAAACACGCCAGTTATTAGTTCAATTAACATTACTGTAAACATTACCTTACCAACATCTACTGCGTCATGTAATGAGGAGAGCGTAACTGATCACACACATATTAAGAGAATTTCACACATTATTACTAAGTTAAACGGCAGACAAATAATTTTAAAATAGCTGTGGCTTTCAATGAAAACAGAAATAAGTAAATAACTACAGGCACGACATTCAAGGAAACGTAATTTTCTTTACACATTTAAAGCCATTTATAACTTAGTGAATAATTGAGTTATCGGTATAAAAATTTGTGTGTGTCTTCTATAGACAACAAGATGAACTGTTTGATGGAAGAAAGGCCTTAGCCATGATCTGTGAATGAAAGGTCTTGGCACAGAGGATTAAAACGTGACTCTTTTGTTGTCGCCGATAGTTTCACTATCTAACGCAGCGCTAGTAGTCTTTTAGTAGAAGACTTATCTTGTTTCGTCTTTTGGTTAGCAAGATTTCACAGCTTAAAATGTGTAGTCGATATAGGAATTGTCTGTAGTCTAGAAGAAAAAAAATTGAAAATCCAGAGAATGTATGTAAAATTTATATTGGAACACATTTTCAGCCATAAAATTTTGATTTTAAGTGTAGAAATATGTAGCTAGTGAAGTAGGTGTCAACTATGCAAAACTGTCGGCATTTTTATTATGTTTTCTTAATAATGACGCATTTTTATCATGTTGTAATTAGTCAGTATATAGTTGGAATACAAAATTTTTTAAAATTCCTTTTAGTGTATGTTGATATTGTACCCAAACCTGACCTACCTTAACCTTTCTTTTCAGTGGTTGTGGCTGGGAAAAGTAAAATTGTTTTGCACATGCTGTATGTCACGTCGGCAATGTTCTGTTTGCTATTTCGTCTTTATGACCAACATTTTCACTTGTTAAAGAAAATAAGGTTTGAATGCTAGTAACATAGGCCTATTACTTAGAAATAAATGCATTACATATAGACACACATTGCAACGATTCTAAAATTTTGTAGGGAAGAGAAGAATATATTTTGTTCGTATGCATTTACTAAGATGTGTGCAAATGAAATGTATCTCCTTTACAAAGTACCATGTCTTTATCAACTTCCTTCCTCGGTATTTATTGCCTTTTGCCACAACAGTCGACCAACTTACAACAATGATAACGGAAATCTTCTCTTTCTAATCGGAAGCAACAAAACGACTTGGCATCATTAAAACTGTCTCATTACATTTTAAAAAATGTTTACATTTCGTACACTGCACGAACTCGTATACTACTGTCCTAAAATAATGCACAGTAATATTTATCAGATAACTTATATAAACAGTTCCACACACATCCCAATGCAGTTATGGATATGAAACATAGTATATCTATAATACCAGCTTACCATATTATCATAACTTTAGATAAATTATTGTGAGAATTGTAACTTTCCAGATGTAAACAAGACAAATCTTCCACTAAAGAACTACTAGCGCTCGTTGGGTGTTTGCGGAACTAATGGCGACAAAAAGAGCGTCACACTCTCTTGCTGGAGAGCACGAAGCCGTGTGAAGACCTCTTCCTCTTGGACAACGGTATTAGCTTATTGAAGTCTGTATTCCAGCCAACTTCTTTGTTCCATAGAATATCTATTCTTCTCACGGAGAGTAGGCTCTCCATCTACAGTAGATGGCCGCAGTGACAAGTTGATGGCCCAGCATTAAGAAGCACCTTGTAATACTTCCTCAAATCAGGTATTGCTGCCTAGCTTGAAGGTTAACCAATTATTTCTCTATCTGTCTGTATGACATATTGTGTGAAAAACAAAGAGGTCGATAACGTAAATATCCCTTCCTCTCCATACGTACCTAACTCAGAAGACTATTTACGCTTTTGAAACTTGTCCTGAACAATACGTACAGTAATATTACCGAATATTTTTATAACAGAGCCCTGATTGTTCACCTGACGACAATGTACGTAACATCGGTACACATTGCAATATTTATAAACATACGTCAGGTATATTTTGTCAATTAATTAATTAATACTGCTACTAATTTTTTTTGCATTGAAATAAGCCAAGTGTAAACGTGATAAATATTTTACGAATAATTAACATTCATAACCTGTAGTAAAATGAAGTGTCTCGCCAACATATACATTCACTCATTTACTCGCTTACTTATCAAAGCACAGCCTAAACCGCTAGACCTAAAAACATGAAATATTAGGGTAGCTTTCCCTTACACCATATGTACCCACTTAGGAGGGATTTTGGAAATTCGAAAAGTAAAAGGATGAAAAGGGGTGAAATGTATTTTCAAGGGATCGTAGATAGTTCATTAACCTTGTTAGCTGTCGTTATTGTTTTTGCTTCAAAATATACCGTAAACAAAGCATGCTACCTTATTTTTCGATTTTTCGAAACTCAAAAGTTAAAGAGATGAAAAGCAATGTAATGTGATTTCAATCGATCCTCGAATTTTTTTAAAACCAGATGTGATATATAGGCGGTTTCTGCTTTAGAATGATGCTTATATAAATACCTGAAAATACAGTTTAATTTTTTTCTAAATTGAACATATTTAGCTAAAGGTAATAATAATAATATGTGTTTTCATTTAATCCTCGATTTCTCTTAAATAATTTGAGCAATCGGGGTGATCTTCGCTTCAGTTTATGCTAAAGAGGTCTACGTAAAAATATTAAACTATGCAATTTCAGAATTTCTCAAAATTTGACAGTAATGTAGATAAAACACGTAAAATGTGTTTTCGCAAAATGCCTCAAATCGTTAAGACCATGATCCGTCATTTATGCTGGTTTTACGATAACAACATTTTATTTTTAAACGAGAATAGATGTCTGAAAATGAATTGAACCACACCTATATACAATACTGAAGACGATATAGCCTACAATTCATTGTGATTACGTTCATCATTAAAAATCTTTGAAACAAAATGTGTGTAGTTACGAATGGTTTCACATTAATTATTAAAATGATAGACTCATGGTAGGTAAATGATCTGTACGAAAAGCAGCAGAAGCAAACGGAACGCCGTAAAAGTTGCCATGAACTTTAATGGACAATCGTTCGTCCCCAGCTCTTGTGACCCCCCTCCCAACCCACCTTTCCTAACCCTTTGCCCTCGCATCAACGTCCCTCCCCCACCCTCCCGCACAGTTTCTTTCACCCTTTGCACTCCATTTCTAGACTAAGTGCTTGACCGCACTCGACCTTTAATGTCCTACTCTCTGCCTTTCACTTCTAATAAAGCCTGAAATTCCGTCGGTGCGGGGTAAAAAAATCCTGGTACATACGTGTATGTGTTACTCGGCGTGTGGTTGTTTTGGTCGCTCGTCGCTCAGCTGCGACGGGTCGCCTCGACCTGTTCGTCTCAAAGCCGAGTATTTACTGTCCCCACCGGCCGCCAGCTTGCCCGCAGAACAAAGACCTCAGCTCGGGAAACAAAAGTCCCGGACAATGACGTACAAGGCCGATGTCTGTCTGAGATTTCATTACGAGTACAGCACGCATATCAACGACCTCTATGTTATTACAAACGTGCACAACCTCTGTGCCAATGTTCTTTGTTTGTCTTGCCAGCAGTTTTCATATTATAAGTTTTATTTATCCGCTTCGGTTGTTTATCCGTGCATGTAAAACTCAGAAATGTCACATATTTTATTTATAAGACGTTTTTTTTTATTTTTTAAAGATAGAGATATTCTGAAATTATGTTTAATTTGTATTTCTTAGTAATAAACACTTTATATAGGTTTCAAAATAAAACACAAATGCTCTTTTATCATTAAACACACTACGCTCTAAATCTGAATTAGTGAATATTCACTGATTCACACTAATGGATGGAGCAGTTCCGACAATTAGAATCAATGAAAATAGTCACTTATTGATTAGTGATTATTCACTGGTTTCCTTTAAGAGTACCAAAATCTCAAAAGTGAATCAGTGAATAATCACCGATTTTCCTGTTGTTAAAAAAACATAGTTTTCACTTATTGAATCAGTGAAAAATTACTGGAAAATCTGTGGACATTCACTAATTAACTTGTAGAATGTTGGCACTCTTTATCGGAATCAGTGAATAGTCACAGATTTCACAGAGGTTTCTCATTGATTCAATATGTTGAACCTGCTCCATCCATCGGCGTGAATCAGTGTATATTTACTAATTCAGATTTAGAGTGTACAGCAAAACTTCTGAAACAATCATGATTTAATTTTTGTCTTCCGTTTCTAGTTTAAGATTAACAATCTGTAACGCACAGGTTAAATAGCACATGACATACATCTATGGTAAGAAAAATGTTGCGAGTACAATAACCTGTATGTTAGATTCCACTGTCTTATGTATGTTCAAGTCTTGTTGATTGGTACATTTTCTGCTCTTCCAGTGAGTAGCAGTTAATGGACAAATAGTTGTAGCTTAGTATACACAGGATGTTGAATTATAGCATGTATGTCATAGAATTAGCAAAATATTGCTTACTCTACACAGGTTATTTCAATGTAACTATTATGATGTACCCTTTTACCCTCAAAGGGGAGTGTTAGAAAATTTTACTGTATTTTCAGTTTTATAGCCACGACATTTGTTCACATTGTATGATAAAAATTTTCTCATCGACAAAGCATAGAATATATTCTTGTTAAACTGTTTGACATAAATAACAGTGGAATATTTTATCAAGTTGCTACACAGTCATTTAAAGAAAATTATTGAAATTTAACATATAATTCTCTTGAAATAATGCAGCATGACAAATTAATTAATGATTCCATTATCTTTAATCGTTCCATAAAATGGGATGACTTAGGACACGTTTGTGGCTTGGGTCATTAAAAATATTTTTTCCTCATATATATGTCAACGTTTAGAAACGAATTTTACGGGAGATAAATATATACTAAATTATGAATGTCGACATGAAATTAAATCAGTATTCACTCCCAGTTTACACACAGGGAAAACAAACAGTGTGCAAGTGTGTCCCAGTCACCCCATTTTACGGTAATACCCTGTATTTTAAAAACCGTACACATCAAAGTGATAAGTTAACTAAATTTGTTTCCATGTGTTTTATAATACTGAAAGAAGTATACTATTTGCCTCTGAAAACATTGGAAGTTAACAGATGAAGCGATATCTATGAACGTTTTAAGATAAACTAGTTGCCATTCATATAAAGGCTAAAGTAAACCTGCCATGCAAGAAAATTAATTACCAGTACTGTGTAATGTCACACACACACGCACGTACGTCCTGTTGTACACAAAACCCTTGTGATACTTATGATGCTTTGTCATAAAATAAATTACGTCACAACGTGATTGTAGATTGCAGTAGTACAATATTTTAAAACAAAATTTAACTTCCAAGGAAATAGTTCGTGTTAAACGATATAAAATAGTGGCTTTGTCTACGGTATTCGTCAATTTTAAATAGAAAGATAATTTTTTTTCTAAATAAGGTTTCGTTATACTAACCACGTTCCACCAAAAAGTTAATTTTTGTAGTGTTATTTAAACTAGATAGAGAGAACATTTTTATGTAATCATAAATAAAAACCTTTATCTCAAAATCTATATCTGAAAATATATTATTACTTATAAACAACACACGAGAAATGTCATACCTAACCAAACTCCAATGTATTATGAAAAGTTGAAAATAATAACAATGGATAATATTCTGAATTAATAAAAAATTGTAAGACATACACATACATGGTTGAACATACTAGACAAAATTGTATGTGATAGATATTGATGAAATGAGTTTATAGCTTCAAAATATCTCAACTACAGAAGAAACTATGGAATATTTCGGAATTTTAGAAACTATGAATTTGTACACATGCATTGCATATATCGTTTATTAACTAACTGCCTATATTGAAAAGTATATGTTGCATAAGCTCACTTAATCTTATATATATATATATATATATATATATATATATATATATATATATATATATATATATATA
>PNEQ01072056.1:0-21491 GCA_003012365.1 Medauroidea extradentata
TATTTGAATTGTTTATGCAAGAATATGTCTTGTAGAAGCAAAATAACTATTATGTGTAAGAAATATCCATTATTTATAGTCAATAATCTCGTTTGTTGGAAATACAACTTTAACAAAAAAAAAAAGTATACCCTGTGTAAAGAATAATCAGTTCTGTAGAAGAAAGATATATGTTATGTAAAATGAACTACATATTGAGTAAAACAAAACAGGGGCGTCATTTGGTGGTTCAAGGGGGGGGGGGGCAAATGCCCCCCCCCCTGGATTTATAATTTTAAGTGTACAAAATATATATTTTTTTATTTTGTTTTTTAAATAATGGTAACTTATGCACATAAAACGGAAGTTTTATTATTAGAGTTTATAATTTATACATTCATAATTAATAAAAAGAGACAACAAGGTCACTGTCACCGAAACAAAATCTTGCCCCCTCCCCCCCCTTAGAAAAACCTGAAATGACGCCCCTGAAAACAAACGATCTGTTCTGCTAACTGCAACAAAATATTATTATTTATAAGAAACAGCCTGTTCTGGGTAGGTGACGGTGATTGGCAAGGGAAAGAGGTTACGGAACGGTGTATAACTATACTTGATCAATGAAAAATATGTCAGTCGCTTGGTGAGAGTGGTGTATACGTAGAGCGATGTCCGCTATGTTTAGTCTACTTTCCGAAGGAAAAAGTAGACTTATGAACTCACCTTCCTGTGTGTATCCGACAGTTTTGTGCATGTTAAATGTCGTCATACAGCATTTAACCAATTACAAATCAGTCTCCAATTGTGCCAGGATTCGCGTGGTGTGCTTAATATGCGTTTATTTGTGTACATAATATATATGTGTGTGCGTGTGTGTGTGTTTGTGTGTATAAAGAGAGAGGTACGTGTTTTGTACATCAGTTTTCTTCTTAGTAATACAATAGCACAGTTTTGTCAAAGATAAATAAAATTTAAGCATTTTTGTGTACAAATTACCATATGCGTTAAGATTTATTGTTTCGCGCTGATAAGCATTTTCATGAATGACTTAGTGATATAATGTACAGTTTAGGATGTCCTAAATTCTCGTGCAGTGTCCTCCTACATTTCGGTCCATGCGTGTTCTACACTCCATTAAAAGCAACCTGTTACCCTAATATATTTGTTGCTGTTGCTCGGGCGCAGACAGATAACATGCAGGCCCGACTACATTGAGCTTGTGGGTTGTGATTCTTATCCTGATATTCGGCTGCTGTGGTGGAGAATTTTGCTGTCGAGGCGTGTGTCAAGTTGGACAACTAGGCTTCCGATACGTTTCGTCAGATTCTTGGCCTTACTTCAGCACTAGACAGTGGCGGCTCGAGAGTGAGAGAGGTCCTTCGTGGTGTCAAATTTCCACCTTTGACGCTTGGGAACAGCGTAGCGATAAGAGCCAGTGTCCCATGCTTGACGAGAAGTATATCAATTTAGAGTCGGTGATTTTTGGTGAAAAGAATTATGCAACATTTCGTATCAATGCATAACGCTCACAACTGCACCTCTGCTTAATGGTTATTGGCAGAGTGTATTAGTGCAGAAGCGTGGCTCATTCAACTGGGCCAATGAGAATAAGGTGACTGCGACACCACACGTCTGTGATTAGCGGACATAGCTCCAAGACGCTGAGAGTTAAACACAGCCAATCACCGACCGTGAAACAGAGATGTAGATGTGCAAATAAGGCATTGAAACAAAACGTTGCATAATTCTTTTCACCAAAAATCAGTGGCTCTATATATCATCTATATTCGCAGCGCCAAACTGGCTTGCAGGGTTTCCGTTGTAGTCTTTTTACTATGGGACTTTAAGCGGTGGCCCCAATATTTTATTTTTGAATAGTATGACGTAAAGACCAACGCATGCCTCTCGTTTTGCACTTTACGAATTCAGGTAATATTTTCGGAGTAACAGCAGTCTAAAAAAAACCGTTTAAAGCCATTTTGAGAGGCCCGAATATCACGTTCCTAACAAGCGTGCTGCATTTGTGGAAAAATAGAAGCACAGTTTCAAGTGTGTGTTCTTTTCGTAGGTAAACATAATATGAATAAGTTAAGCGGTTTCGCGTAAAAAAGAATACGCGTTATACGCTGCAACGCCGTTCATGCGTCAGTCGAGTACTCCTCTTAAGGGGCCCGCCTCGTTGCCATAAAATCACACTGCAGCGTGTTTGAAGAAAACGTTTTACACCGAAACTAATACACGTGTGTTCACTTCGTTTCTCTACGAAAAGAACACACACTTCAGACGACTGCCCTTAAGTAGTTTCAAGACATCACACGTATTAGAAAAATCCCCTTTTAGGGCACATCAAAATGGGTCAAAATGGGATTTTCAGTCTGCTATAGCGGAAAATATACTAGCCGAATACATGTGAAACCACTTAAGGGTAGTGCATTGGACTTTAGTAAAGTGATTTCGTAATTAAACAATAGGGTCACAATAAAGTCCCATAGGAAATTTTTTTTTCCGTGAAGACTGCACGCCTTAAGCGTAGAGGCAACGCACCGTTGTATGGCCCATACGACGTCGCCCTTAGCACCATACCTCACTCACACAAACACATGTGCCACGAGGCGGGCCCCTTAACATCGAGGTCTTCAGCGCTGGTGAGGGGTGACATGAGGGGAGTGTTGAGCGGCGCCGAAATGAAAGTGCGGAGGAAACGGGAGATTCCCGAGGAAACTCGCCGACCAACGACATCGCCCGGCACGATTCCTACATGCGAAAATCCGGGGACCGATACCGCCGGGAATTGAACCCAACCCGGATCGCCTTGGTGGGAGGCGAGAGGTGTGACCCCTCGACCCCCGCGGCGCGAGAGTTGTCGGCACGGAGGGCACACGTAGCCGAGAACTGTACACTCATGTGAATGCGTCGTCGTATACAAATGACTAGGGCCCGGTAATTTTCGCGAAAAGATTTTTGCATCACGTTGTTTCAGTGTCTTACGTACGCACCTGCAACTCTGCTTTGTGGTCAGCGATTGGATACCGTAACATACAACGTCATGTAATCAAACCCGCAAATCACAGACGCCACGTGTCGCAGTTGTCCGTGTATCGATTGGCACAGTCAAATGAATAACGACTCTGCACAAAGACACTCTGCCAATAATCATGAAGTTGAGCTGCAGGTGTGCACGTAAGGCAGTGAAACAAAGTGGGGCAAAAATCTTTTCGCGAAAATTACCGGGCCCTACAAATGACCATGAAATACCTACTGTGTAGTGACCAGTCAGTAATAAGCGTGACAGTGACTGTAGCGTCAACTTGCGCAAAACACTGAACAGTTCTCTGCAACTCTACATGGCAACAACCTACGATCCGCCACTGGCACTAGGTGTGAGGACGAGTTCAGACAGGACGCTGGAATACAACTAGGGACTCCTATTTTTGGTGAAAATTTTTCTGCTCCAAATTATTTCGGTGTCCTATCACAAACTAAATAGTAACACAGATGTGAAATAACGTAACGGGTGATTGGATACGGGCGAACTTCGCCGCTTATTGGCTGCCCGGGGTTGTTGATACCAGCCCCGTGTTTATTGGCCTGGCTGCCGGCTGGCAGGACAGCCGCCTTACGCTGATTGGCAGTAGGCGTTTCCGCAATGTTGCTGGCCATGCGAAGCCATTTTGCTGGTGTGTGTGACTTGAGTTCGCCGTCCTATACCGGCTATTACATTTCTGTATTCCTAAATATTCTGTGCCCGTATGTGCACATCAGCAGCTCTGCTTTACAAACAGCGATTGGTTGTTTTTAAGGCTATTACCCACCATTTATAGTGCTTTAAAGATAACAGTTTTTTATTCTTTTATGAGAGCAGATACCGGTTAAATTTCCTTAACGGCATAATTAGCTGAAAGCATTGTGTATTTTGTCTTGATAAATTTAGTTAGCATAGTGTACACTTTTTTAGTAAAATTGTGCAACAGCTTTTTGATATCTTCTTTCGTTTAAGACTTAGAAAGTAATTATAAAGAAAGTAGTAGGAATGATGGATATTGGTTTGAGACGATGGCATACCTCGAAAATGTTTTGTTCCAACATACCATTGAAAAGGCTGCTGTTAATTACATCAATATGACTGGGTGATGTACGTCTGGCATGACGTAGCTGTCTGCAGCCCAATAATAGGAATCAAATATTACAAGAGCGGGATTCGTATTGGCTCAGTCAAATAGGACAACAGCTCCACGTACATGGAGAAGCCAGTAATCTTCTGGTAAACTGAACCTGTGTTGAAACCCAGCAAGCAGTCAAGTTTTCCCGCGATGAACCATCATCTCTAATCATGGCGTCAACAGTCACGTGTATTCACTTTTCTAATGCCAATCACAGACGTGTAGTATCACAGTAATCTTATTCTAATTGGTACAGACAAATGAGAAACGTATATCCACAAAGACATGCTGCCAGTAACAATGACGCTAAACTGCAAAGGTGCACGTAAGATATTACAACAAGTTTGCTCAGAAATATTTTTGCGAAATCCACGGGTCCTAAGCATAACACGTCGTTACGACGAACCTTTTCATAGTTTCATAATTAAATGTTTCTTGCGTAAACATAATAAAATAACAGTTAAAGACGTTGGTATATCGCAAGAATGTCTTGTGCTAACATAACCTCGAAACCCTGTAGTATCTTGCAACATATTTAATTAGGTAATATACATCTGACGCAACGTAGCTGTCTGCAGACCACAACAGGCAACAAAATATTATAATATCGGAATTCTTATTGGCTCAGTCAAACAGAACAACAGCTCCAAGTACAAGCTAATGCCAGTAATCTTCTGGTAAGCTGAACGTGTATTGAAATCCAACAAACAATCAAGTTCTCCGGCGATAAACCACCATTTCTAATTGAGGAGCAAAATTTCAAAACCAGACATGTCCGCCTTATCTAGCTGTAGAAATAAAGTGAATAAACATTATATATAACAGCACTATCTGAGAATAAACATAACCATTTCAATAAGACATGTGTTTTTTTATGGAGTCTGAGTTTATACTCGTATGTAACATATCTTATTTATTTAGATAGGGCAGTTCTCTGATTTTCTGGATTTTGGACATGTCTGGTTTTGAATGTTTGCTCCTCAATTTTAGTAGTTGTATTGGTGCCACATTTTTTTTGGCAAATGGGTGTAATTTTGTTCTACTACGTAAGGAGCGTTGTGGTGTTTCTGAGGCGAGCGGATAGCGACAGAGACATACATAGGTGGGTACGCAAACACAGTTCTCACTGTTTTTTATTCCGAAAAATTTAACGCCTTTATTTCGAAGTCGTATATCGAAAATTCCGACGGGCACGGCCCCGTAAATTCCCTAGGAAGGTTCTTAAATTCGATTGCGCGACCGCGCTGCCAGGAATTAGGTAACGAAGACAAAAGGAAGAGGATTTGAAATTCCCGCCGAGAGAGAGAGAGAGAGAGAGTAATGTCGCAACGGCACGAATAAGAGATTCGGTTAAAAAGATTGGTGGAGGGGTGGGGGTTCTAGAAGTGGGGAAGTCTCAACACACGAGGGGTAGGTTACACAGGGGAGTTTGAAGAGTGGAGGGGATACCATGCCCTGTTCCAAAACCCAGTTAGCCGTAATTTGATGTTTGTAACGCACGGTTCATAAACTCATTAACTGGGGCAAGAGTATGGTCCAGAGAGGGCGGCGGTAGGGGAGGGTAGCTGGAGAACGAAGTGGTAGGACTAGAGGGGATAGGCAGGTCTGGCCGCGGGGGGGGGAGAGGGGTGGTAAAGTAGGATCTGGAACAGTGAGCAATTAAGTTGGCTCCAGCCCGCGAACATTACGTACAAAGAGCAGGGAACAAGAATAGACGGAGACGGGAAATTCGTTGCGACTGAAATCTCAGCTAAGAGTTTAAAAGGACCTGGCGCGTGAGCCTTGCTGTAGGGTGTTACGGAAAATATTTTTTTTCCTTTTATAACTATTAAAAATGTTTCCAAAGTGTTTATCTACGAAAAGAAGAAACACTTAATACTGTGTCCAAATGGTTTTAAAAATGCCGTCCGCTAATTAAAAACATGGTTTCCAAACTCTTCGAAAGTGCTAAAAAAAATTATTTTTTTACGTTGCTGTGGCTGAGAAAATATCAACCGTAATCATAAAGCAAAATCATAGATACCTGTACTGGACTTTACGACTAACGTTCCACAAATAAAATAACATCTCTTGAAATCCCATTGGTACACGCATTCTACGAAAACACTGCACACTAGTTCAGTCCTTTGCGCCTAGAGGCGAGGAGTTGTTAGACAGGCGTGATATATTCGACTTATTGTCTTCCTCGTTCCCGTGCCTCAAATAAAAAAAAAATAAAAAAAAAACTAGTGTCCAATAACTATTAAGGGTGTTCATGCGCGTTTAATATCCAAATTTTGCAACTTTACAAAATAGTGCTTAGTTTTATAAACGATACTCGTGAGTACATGAATTTACCGCATTTTTGTGTAATTTTGAGTTTTTTTTTAATATTCAAATATCGTGTGGGTTTATAAATGTTGCATTACGTAGCTTACAGCATGCTATTTCACTGTGAATCATTTCATTTGAGTAAGTCAAATCACTTTCACAATTTGCACGGCAGCATAACATGAAAATTTTAACATTTGTGCATCATAATGAGGAAACAATGCAATCTAAAATTGTTTCTTAGAGGAATCTATACTCACAAATACCGACTCAAAAACTAACACAATCTCATGAAAATATGAAATTATTATTTTAAACCACTTGAACTTCCTTAAGAGACTCTGACACAAGCACATCCGGTCATTTGCGTGCGGAAGAGCAAACTTTTATTTTCCCGAGAAAATGGCGATTGTTCCGTGTGGATCATTCCCTTCCTCTCCACCAGTGCTACGATTTTTGGGAGGAAGAGGGAGGTAATTTTTGCACACATACAGTACACACCTAAACGCTGTCAGACCCGGGTGTTGCAATCTCATAAAAGCAAGTAAATAAGTAGGGAGAAGATACCCATACCTACCCACTTAAATAAAAAAGTACTGTTAAATATATAGAAGTGCTGTCTACAATATTTAAGTTATTGCAGTCGTTGTAGCATAACATATCCCCTCCCCTTTTACAGGTTATTAAAATGAAAATAAATGAGTAAGTGATTTATGTAGTAGATTATAATTAAGTTGTTTCCGGAGCTAATAACTATAGGCTTACATCAGAACAAACAGTTCCTAAGTTGACATGTAGCAGGACACAATAGTTAAACATTTTTGACAGTCAAGCCACACAGTTTACCATTCAGTTCACCATAAAAAATATCACATTTTAGAAATCCATAAACTTGAAGGTTTTCCTGTTTGAATCATAGTAAATATTGATTCAAGTGAAATATTGATAAATACGTAAACATTATCAAAGAGTTAGCTATAAAAGTCAGATAATGAATAAACATAAGAAATGATTAGCTAAGAGGCAAATAGTACAGCAAACCAATCGAGAATGTAGTCTTGAGTATTTTTCCTCCTTTCGAAAACGCCTTGTGCAAAGGTACACTAAAACGGATCTCAGAAATAAATTTTACATTAATAGTGATTCTTCAAATTCCAAAGAGTGCACTACATAGTAAAAAGTGACTATTGTATAGTGTGAATATCAAATCACGTAACGCATCTCACCTGACCCTTTCTCAAGTGAGATGAGATAAACCACTGTAAGTATGGTTCTCAAAATGTTGTAACCGTCATTACCTACACGTGGGAAATTTATTTTTATCGCATATGTACCAGAATTCACCAAAACTACATATATCGAATGACTACACGCTCAAAGACTTGCAATACATACGTCCTACGGGTGAAAATTGTATTGAATCTGCTGAATGCTGCAACGAAAGAAAATATTGAGGGAAGTCTTCTCTGCCAAATTATTTTGTAGTCGACACGAAATAATTGTTTGGCGACCACAATTTTTTAGTGGTGACAATATTACGTTTATATAGTGACCGAAAATTAAATTTTGTAGGGTAAATAACAATAAAATATTTTGTAGCTGCCACAAAATATACAGGTTGTCCACATGAAACGTCCCTGATTTCAAAATGCAATATTAAAACTATAGGACCTATAAACTTGCAGATGCTGAATCATGTACAGCAACTAAAAAGTTTTGTGTTGAATTTTTCTAAACGATTCCCTTGTGTTTTCTTTCGGGTACTAAATAATTAACAATTTTGCCATTGAGATGTTGGACCGGATCGAGCAAGACCCATTATATCTAGGATGTGTTGTTTTCGTTGAAGAAGTAACCTTCCACATATGCAGGAAGGTTAATCGACACAACATTCGCATCTGGGGTTCCGGAAATCCCCGCAGTCTTCGGGAACATGTTAGAAACAGTGAAAGGCGAATGTGCGGTGTGGACAGACGAAAGACAGAAATAGTGGACCATTTTTCTTCGTCGAGCAAACAGTCCCAGGAACCGTTTATCTGGACATGCTTGAGCAATTTGCTGTCCCTCAGCTTCTCCCCCTTCAGCCCCACGTGATCTTTCAGCAGGATGGTCCACCACAGCACTGGAGTTTTCATGTTCGCGACTTCCTGAACCAAACATTTCCTTAGTGATGGACAGGACGTGACGTACCAACGAAGTGGCCACGGCGATCTTTGGACATAACCCCTACGCATTTCTTCCTCTTAGGTTATGAGAAAGACATTGCGTATGCCTTACCTGTACGCGACCTTGGCAATTTCCGCAAAAGAATTATGGATGCAATAGACTCCATCACACCAGAAATGCTTGTGCGCACATGGGCTGAGATGTATGCTGCCAACATAAAAATTCTGGAAAAAATTTCTCAATGGAGAACATATTTCCGTTGCATTAAGGAAATAAAAAAATATCCGTACGATAAATACGTAATAATTAAATAAAGCATGTTAAAATAATAAAAGAAAATAATTATACAAAAATAGTCTCAAAATATGTGTTAGTTTCACCTCATACCGGTAGATTATTTTTCATAAGCTTACTCTAGATATTTGCAAAGAGCTATCCGTTATTAGTTTCTAGGGTATTTGGTATAGTCTAGACATTTTGAGAGTTACGAAAGGGACCCATGTAGAAGCACATTAATTTTTTGTTCAAAACTTTTTGAGTTGCTCTACATGATGCCGCAAACCGCAAGTTTATAGGTCTAATAGTTATTTTATATTGCATTTTGAAATCAAGAATATTTCATATGGAGATCCCGTATTTTTCGTGTGATAATATTGTCACTGAAATACACGATGCATGCATATTCCCCATTGTTAAGACAAATAAATTAATTTTCCACAATAAATTTCGTTACAACACTTCTGCATTCTTGTGATATATAAAGACAATTTAACACAGTAATCTCTATTAACTTTTTTTTAACAAGCGTTCAAAGTCGGACGAGCTGAAAATTAAATCTTTGCCTCGGTACTTTCATTTAAGAAAGTTCTAAGAGAATTTCATTGAAAAATACTTCAATAACCCGCTTGCCTTTATAGCTGGGCTAAACATGCAATTAAAATCCTGCTCGGGAAGATATTAGTTTATACCATCTCTATAATATCTTCACAGCTTTTAATATACTTTGATGTCTCGCTACTCCATGACGTTACCTTCGTGTTAAAGACAACACATCTTTAAAACACTGAGATTTTACAAGCGAGACACATGGCACCCTTGTTTTCGAAGTCAATTCATGAATTTTCAAAGAAAACGTTTGCTGGCAATTTAAACTTTTTCATAATTTTACTCATATTTAAAGCTGCGCTTCCGGTGCAAAAAAAAATTAAAACTTGTTTAACGAAATGCTTTGTAAAAATTCTCGTGACTCCGAGCAGTTTCACGACGCACAATTCTACGCAGGCGTTTTGTAACATAATGCATCGCTTATTCGAAAAAAAGAATTTTGCTTGATTTTGATTATTTTTTTTCATTTCAAAGTTTATGAAATTTGCATGGGCGTGCCTGGCGGGAGGACGGGGAAATATGTCCCCCTCACAAATTATATAAAAATAAAAAAAAAAATTAAAAATATTAACACTCCTACCAGCGGTATATCTAAAGTTTATACATAAAAAACGGCTTAAATAGCCTCTATTTTACATTTTGCAATCTAAACATTCCCAGGAATGTTTTGTTTATAGTTATTTTTAATTATTCTTCTTTCCTGAGTCCGTGACGTTTTGCCAGTTAAAGAAATGGTAAATAAAATATTTATAATTTAAAAAAATTAATCTAAATATCAAATCAAATTATCAGCGTAACGAATCAGACTGTTTTCTTTAATATTGTAGCAAATCTAACACGACAAATTTCAAAGCTGCTCCAAAAAAATATTGCCTTAGCAAATTAAAACGAAAATAGAATATCGTCTGTCATATTTTAACTGATATGTTAAATTTGGTCAGAATCGGTGCTGTTGTCCCCTATACACGACGTAAAATTTTTATACCTTAGAAGGACTACCTTACAAGCTGGTGACCAAAAATTGCAAATATTTTACAGCAACGCAATTTAAACGTGTACTGGGTACTTTATTTTTCGCATGGACGTGCTGTTGATATTAGTTACATCAATTGTAATGTAAATATTGCAATCTGACATACAATATCCGTACGATCGTAGTTCTAAAAATAAGTGCCTTTATTTCACAACAATAATATATTGATATTTCTTTCTGTCGTGTAATTTATGTGCCACCATTTGGCAGAAATCAGTGATTAAATGCCTCGCTGAGTGCTATGTTACCATGCGGTGATCATATGAAGCTGTGTTTATTACGTTGCATATACAGTATAAATATGAGTTGCTTCAAATCATCTTAAAATACAGGTACGGCCAACATTAAAAAAATTTTCTTACTTGAAGTAATGTGTTCCGGTGACCTCTTGCTGTGATTCTTACATGCTAAAGTCAACAGGAATCGGTTTTACAGTTTACAATATTAGACAAAAATTATTTGTACATTAAAGTCAGAGAATTTGGTCAGCGTCCATCATAGAGGTCTTAAGCGCTGGTGAGGGGTGACATGAGGCGAGTATGGAGCAGCACCCGAATGAAAGGGCTGGGGATTCGAGAGATCCCCGAGAAAACCCGACGACCAACGGCATCGTCCGGCACGATTCCCACATTCGAAGATCCGGAGACCTACCCCGCCGGGAATCGAATCAGGATAGCCTTGGTGGGAGGCGAACGGTCTGACCATTCGCCACCGCGGACCCCTATTTCTAGGCCTACATTAAGAAATATTTTCCGAAATTGCACCTTGCCACATCATACTGGTATCAAATACCAATGCCTAGCTAATGACAGATCTAAATATGTAATATGATCCGAAACATTTATTTATTTAAATAATGCTCTCTGCAGAAATTATACAAAAATAAATCTTACCGTACTGAATTAAAAACTTGGACGATGATCTGTAAAATTTGATTTTGGTTTAAATCGTTCAAATAAATCCCCAAATGTGACACAATTCTTCCTAAATGGTGCACATACATTTTTTAACATATTTGAATATATTCTTGGATTATGAGATGTCAAAATATAAACTCTATAAGTATGTAACGTGGTTTGTATATGTTAAATAGTTATGAAAATATTACATAAAAAGGGTATTCAGAAAGTACTGTCATCTAAAATGGTGGCTATGCAATCATAAACACTTATAAAATTGTAGCTATAATGATGAGATGTGACAGTTTTAATTTTTATTACAGTCGGTCTAGTAGTTTACGGAACATAGCATGATTTATTTTGTTTATGTAGTACTATATTCGAAAATGGCGGGAGTATTAAATACACCTTACGAAAATCAAAGCTTGAATGAAAAACTGCAAAAAAAAAAAAAAAAGACGTAACTCGGTGCAGCAGTTCTTGACAAATTACACAAAATCTTACTTTATTCTTTCAGTGCCTTTCAAATTTATCTATTTGCGACAATATTACTATTTTACGTTCAGTATACTATGTAATTAAAAATGCCAAGCTTGGTACGAATCAGCCAAATGGTTCCCTAGGTGTGACGTCAACAAAAAATTGAAATGGCTGCCATTTTGAAAGTAATTCATGTACGTATACATACACACGCAAAGTTATAAATATTAGACGCGGTGGCTGAATTCGACACGTGTACCGAGCTTGAAAGAATTTGTACCGAGTTTGAGCGATAATTTGATTGTTATACTCCACTGCCATATGCATAGGCTACTGAAGCCCCGCCTATTCGTTCATTGTCAACTGTTTGAGTGAATAGCAGCTAATGGACAAATGTTCGGAGCTCAAGTGAAACCTACATAGGACAGTCGAATGTAACATGCAGATCTTTGGAGTGTTCCTTCCCCTATTAATCATAGCCTACATGTTGCAAGAAATTGAAGCATATTCAAGGGTATATAGGGACAAAAATGTTCGCGATGTAACACCATTAGAGCTAGATATTTATCGTGGGAAAGCTTGATTGTGTGCTGGATTTCAACGTACGTTTAACTTACCAAAAGATTACTGACATTCGAGTGTACGTGAAGCTCTTGTCCTATCTGACTGAGCCAATAAGAATCCCGCTAGTGTAGCATTTGATGCCTATTATTGGTCTGCAGACAACTAAGTTGTGTCAAACATACAGGGAGTCCAGAAACAAACTCATAATAATCACACCACTCAAATCTTGGGCTAAATTGGAGACGAAAATGTTAGTGGCAAAATGTTGTACGACATTTTACCTGCGCAATGTGGCAACACTGCACGGAGATAGTCCCTTCTTGCACTCCACGAGCAGGTATTACTCCGTGTATGTTACGTCAAGTGAATGTATAACAATGTTTGGACTGCTCGGGATTCCAGCCTGAACCCATAACGTGCATGTCTGAACTGCAGTAGTAACGTACGATATATAGAGCCCACGATTTTTCGCGAAAATAATTCTGCAACAGTTTTGTTCCATTGCTGTGTTTCATGGTTACTGGCAGAACGTATTATTGCACAGACGTGGCTCATTTGACTGTGCCAACAGGAACAAGGTTATTGCGACACCACACGTCTCCGTTTTGCGGGTAGAACTCTAGACGCTGAGAGTTAAAAATACCCATTCACTGACCATGAATCAAGGCTTCATATGTGCACACGAGACATTGAAACAAACTGTTGCGGAATTCTTTTCGCAAAAAATCGTTGGCTCTGACGATATATGAGGAGCACAAGAGTGGACTAAGTACAGTGCTGTGTTGCCTCACTGTGCAAATGTCTACGTACAACATTTCGCCACAAACATTTTCGTCAAACATGTTGCAAGAAACTGCAACGTAAGCCTTGGCTAAAAAACTATGGGGCGTGTAGACGTTATATCGGCCAGAGTACAGCCGATATCAATTCGCGGAAGGATAAGTTTTTGAAAGAGAGAGAGAGAAAAAAAAGGGGGATAGTCGGCGCATCATTCCCCGGAACGGCAAGAGAAAAGAGGCAAAACCTCCAAGTCCCATCGCACTTTGCAGGCACACTTCCGGTCGGGTCCCAGCACGCATAACGCACACACGTACCACATATATTCCCTCCCCCGCGTAAGTGGGAGAGGGGGTTGAAATGGGATAATTCAAAGGGGGAAGGGATGGAGGGGATGTTTTGATTCTTCCCATGCACATCTGTTTCGGGAACGGTAGAAAAGAAAAGGGGGAGTTGTAGCAACAGCAAGTTCCTCCCTCTGGTAACCCCCCTTTTTCCCCCTCGAGGGCTGCGTACTTTATTTTACGACCCCTCTTTTCCAACCCCCACCGGCGCACGCCATCTCTCGACCGCCTAAACCCTTGCAGATTTCCAGGAGTCTGCGGCATGGTATAAGGGGGGGTTGGAGTGTTAGTACTGAAGGTGCTTGGGCGGGATTTACGGCGAGCTTGGCTTGGGGGCTGCCAGAAGGTGCCGTGTCCCCCCTCCCCTCACTCCACCGACAACAGAATACATTACCCATAGACGCAACACTTCCTTCTCCCTTGTTTCACTTACGCGCCACGTCGGGAAGGTCTGTTTTACCTACGCCCGCGCTCGCAACCCTCGATTTTACGCTGCTACTGTGGAGAATCCTTCCCTTTTACTGTCCCTGTGTTTAGTTCCAGTCCTTTCTCTCGACCAAATAGGATGTTCGGAAAATCCGGTGCCCAAAATCGAAGACAGTCACTTTTGACCAAAATCCTGGGGAAATGTTTTGATGTACTTTGCTAGGATTCATAGCTGTGTCATGCATGGAGTTACTGAGTTTTGGTGCAAAGGATACTGTAACAACTTTGCTGTCCTGGGCGTAGCAAGGTTAATTCGGGATGGAGGACTTAAACTAAATTTCTTAATTTTTTATAATATCTATAAAACACTCTGCATTAAGCATACAATGCTTGCATTTCACCACATTTAAATAAACATATACATATATTATGTACAGGTAATCTAACTAAAAGTATAATTTACTACTCTAGTTTTTAATTAATAAATGTCTCTCTCAGTCCTCCTATCGCACAAGTCTCTACCTAGAAATGTCCCGCAATGCACAGCTACAGTTCAACCTGTTCGTCCACTCCCTCACTTACACAACTCTAAGAGTGTCACTGTCGTCCTCACCTGCGTAGCCTCTCCTCGATTTGATGGTCCCGCCTCGTCCCTCGCTGCCAAGTCTATCGCCAACACTCACCGGCTAAACACCACAACTACTCTGTCTCAGCTTGCATCCAACTGATGTTTATAGTCGCTTGCGACGATGCCCAGAATATTCTCAACGCTCGCCGACAATGCTGGTTCATGTAAACTGAATGTTCCAGGAGGTTGCGGTAACATTCAGTCACGTCCGAGCTGAACACTTTTTACGTATGACTAACAGGTGCCCATATATTCAGAAGGCCCGAGTGGGTTTCGTCGCCAGGGTCTGGGTAGTTGGGGGAAGGAGTGGAGCATTCCGCCGCCTCGTCTCCTGGACTGGTAGTACCTGAACTGAGGGGTTGGGGAAGGAGGGGGTGGCATGGTTCACCAGGTCGCTCAGTCCAATATTTTCGAGAGCGCTGAATCGTTACAATACACATCTGCAGCTATGCTTCATGGTTATTGACAGAATGTATTTGTGTAGAGTCATCATTCATGTGACTGTGCCAAGTAAAATAAGGTTATTGAGACAACACATTTCTGTGATTCGTGGGTAGAACCCCTAAAACGATGATGGTTAAAACGTCCAACCACTCACCACCAAGCACAGCCGCACATGTGGCGAGGTCTGGTCATTACCGACGATGACACACGACTTGGTGGTACAATTACAGGAGTTGTGAGAGGATTCGGTCATTGACTTTGTTATCGAATCATCCCAGAATTCGCCTGGAGCATTTTCGGGAAACCGTGGAATGCCGGTACCGGGGATCGAAACCGGGAACGTCCAAATGCGAGTCCGACGTGTTGCCATTGCACCATCTCGCTCGGTGTGCTTATAAGTAGGGACCTGAAAAATTCACTTTTTCTTTTGGGCGCAAGCTAGATTTCAAACATCTGTAAATTTGTGTCCATTCTACAATTGGCACTTGACTTATTTGACACCTCCTGGAGGACAATGAACCAAGACTATTTAGGCAAGTAAATACAAATACTATCATGATATCACTATGTCAGCAAACAGCCAATGAGCAGCTCCTCTTTTACTTGAGTACACACATATTCTTGGAGGCTAGTCTACAGGTCAGTGAACCCTTGAATATTTCCGGTCTCTACTTACAAGAGATTGTAACAAGTTGTGGAAATTCTTCTCACATAAAGAATAAATGTCTCCAGGTATACAACCTCTGGTGCGATAATGCATTCATGATTGATTGTATTTATACATAGGCGATTGACACTAAACACTACAGACCGAGTATATTAAGTAACCTACTGTGCTTAGGTAGGTTTTCTGAGCAACCCCACCAGGTTTGTTCGGTTACCAATATAATGCCTGAATGCATTTAAGAGCAATTTAGGATCTCGTGATTTATTGGACGCTTGGAAACTCTACTCGGATTACTGTTCTGAACGCATCATGCTGAAATTTTCTCCTCTTCAGGCAAACCTGCGCTTTAGAGACTCAGAAGTAGCGGATCTATGATGGCGACCTTGAAGCGCGTATTAAATGCCTCGTCGCCACAAAAAAGTCGTGCGCTGATTAATTGCCTCATCGCCACAAAAAGTCGTGCGCTGAACTAACGTGCAAGATTCCTGCCGAAACACTTTTACTATGGGACTTTATGCGGTGACTATATAAGTTGACTGCCGGAAAGTTGGTAGCAAAGTTCAGTGCGTGTTTCTATGTTAGTTTTGGCACACATCCGGTTAGTAGATTTTGAACTACGGCAGTCTGAAAAGACCGCTATTACATGTGTTTGAGGGCTTCGAAAAAGTGTTTTTAATGGGCAAGGTGTCTTAACAATGACATTCCGTCCTTGTTCGAGTTGTGTCTTCATTTCGTGCATTGGCACAATGGGCACTGCGGGATAAACGTTTTTAAGAACACAGTGCAACACATTCGAAGCACGTAGTAGGCGGTACCCTTTATAAAACCGACTCATGTGGTGCCTTAAACAATTCTACACGTATGGTCGCACTGCATTCGTCGTATGACATAAACTGAACTGAAAGTAAAAAGTAAATTTAGGTTACACTTGTTACATATCTATACAGCATGCATAGTTTACGTTCAGAATAACCCCTCTCTGGGTATCGCATCATTATAATATAGGTGTACGTATATATGTAAGTTCTAGGAACGTATGTAAATATACATGTATAGCCCTATATATATATATATATATATATATATATATATATATATATATATATATTGTTATCTTTTCAAAGAGAAAATATAAAAAAAAAATTACACTTTTGAAACATCTATATTTCTATACGACCATAGAAATTACCAATTTACGTACGTCTATATTATGAGGAGTTACCAAGAGAGGTGTTACTAATGAACCTAGAATTTACCTAATATATATATATATACATATATATATTATAAAAAACTTCCTTGAATGTTTAGGAAGTTATTATCCCAGAAGCAATATTGTACAGATACCATACTTCTGCCTTGTAAATATGCAAACTGTTACACTTGTTACAATACAAGTCTGGTAACTTCAGTATACATTTGACTGTTTTATAAAATGGTTTAGGAGTGTTACCATGGATGACTGAGAAACTATTCTACCATACCTACTTTCTTAGCTCTCCTATACGCATGTCTGGTAAATTTACAAACTATTTTTTAGAGTGTATACTTATATATAAGGTAAATTCTAGGTTAATTATATATGACGAATGTAACCTACATTTACTTTTTTGCTTTTTTATTTCATTTTTTAAAGAGCTCATTACAATGATTTTTTTTTTTTTACTTTTTGTTCTTAAATCGATAGAACGTACGTATTTTCTTGATATTTGTTTCGAGCATTTTCACAGCACCGTTTTCGTTGTGTTGATGTTTCTTTTGTCATTTTTGTTTTGTTTACGTGTTGTTCCCACGAGACCGAAAATATAATTGTTGTTCCACCCTCCCAGAGATTCCGGAATAGAAGGGTTAGGTATTTAGTTAAACGAGATTCGCCCGGTGCCCCGAAGTTGGTACGTTAGCATCTTACTTACATGCCTACGAACACTGCAAGTTAAATAAATAAAATCTGGTAAAAATTAACAGAGAGTAAAAATTTAGGAGCTGTAAAAAGTGCCCACTTTAACCTAACCCGCTAGTAAGTAGAGACAATGATTTTAGTTGAAAAGATTTCTGCATCAACTTACTTAAATGTCTGACGTGGACGCCTGTACGTCTGCTTCTTGTTGAGTGATTGGTTGTTTTAAACTGCCAGCGTCTTGAGGTTCTACCAGCAAATCACAGACGTGTGATGTCGCAGTAACGTTTTCTGATTGGCACTGTCAAATGAGTGACGCTTATACTCAAATACACCCAGCCAATCAACTTGAAGATGTACACGTAAGACACTGATACAAAGTGAAGCAGAATAGACGACTTGAAGTACACGCCCCCCCTGACGTCACACCGCAGGGGAAAAGTACTGTGGGAAACAAAGCTTGTTTACAAACATGCTGATTTGTTAGTTGGTAATTGCAGAGAGCAAAAATGTTGCGCATTCATAGATTTGCACGAAGGGTAAAAAATATTAGCTTCTACTTCACAGTTAAGATACACAAATACATAAGATTAATGTTTACTTGAAAAAACGGCAAATTCCAAACAAATAATAAATTTTCTTGACGTACATTTCATACGGGACATGTGAAGCCAAACAGCTAAATGAAGGTTATGTTCGGCTGCGGTATCCATGGAGATAGGAATTGTTTCCCACACCTGACTGAAGCTCCGCCTCTTTTCAAGTCGTCCATTCTTTTCACAAAAAAATCACTGGTTCTACTAATAAGCTACACGCAGCTATAGGAGTGAGTGAGACATTTTGGTCAGCGTTCAACATCGAGGTCTGTAACGCTGGTGGGTGAAACAGGAGATCTCCGAGAAAACCCGCTGACCAACGGCATCGTCCGGCACGATTCCCACATGTGAAAATCCGGGGACCTACCCCGTCGGGAATCGAAACCTTGGTGGGAGGCGAGAGGTCTGACCTCTCGGCCACCGCGACGCCCCCGCAGCTATAGGATACTTAAAAATGGTTTACAAATAAAGTTCACATTTTGCTGTAAACTAATATAAAACTATATCTTTGACTTTTATTTCCGTGTTAAGGCCACGCTTCTCTGTGTGTACGGTTATTGCGATAATATTTTTTAAAGCTTCAACGAGAACAGAAACAAAAATTTGTTACGCAGCTTTGTTAAAAATAGTTTTCGGCGTGGGCAGCTAGTTTTTTCAAGACAAGAAATTGTGCAGTTTCGACTAAAATGTCAATTAACCATAACTTAGTTAATTACATAATTAGCTGAAACCATAGCAATTACTGCCCTGAAAAAAATATCAGTCAACATGGAGGAAATCTTTTCAAACGAAACTACCGAACATATGTGAGACACCTGCTCTCGTTTAGGAGTAAAAAGTTAAACCTCGAAAAAATTGTAAACATGATAACATGATCGTAATAGAGCTTTCACGCCTGAGATTTTTATAACTAACCTACATCCTGGTATCTCTGAAAGCTGGTTTATGCGATCGGGGGCTGTCTGTACATGATGAACTGCAATCACCGTTAGTTGTTCAGCAAGCTAACATAGGTTAGCAACCAACACAATAATAAAAATAATGTGTATAGTTTATTCAGGATAAAGTCAGCACTAAAAATTTAACATTTGAAAAATATCACTAGCCGTTCCTGTATATAATTCAACATTAACTATAGTTACCTTATTGCTTGTATGGTTGGCAGAGAAATTTCGCAATATAGTTCCGTGTGCTTTCCTATTTAAATACAATAAGACAGAAACAAAACCAGCCGAAATCTATATAATTGCATTTCATATAATTAATAAACATATTTTATTAAACTGTATGGATTCATACTGACTGCACAATTTATCTAACACGCGCAAACAATAATTGACGTGTCCAGAGAGGTTAGACATATCCCGTCGTTAGCCGATACGCACGAAAAGATACAAATTGCCTGAAAATAGATCTTTTGCAGAATTTATTTTCTAGTGCTCACTTTATCCCGAACTGCCTATAATACTTGTCGACAGGCTATAGTCCCGTTTACTAACACGGTTTTATGAAAACGTAATATCACTTAATTTCGATTTGCTGTTCATACATTTATTTCGCGCTCACATTTATTACATTTTGTTTCAGTGCTGAAAGTATAAATCACCAGTGATTCACATAATTTGTAAATGGAAAATTCTGAAACAGGCCATTCAACGACTGCAGCAAACACAGCTGTCAGTGCATTAGCTAATGGACGCGGAGAGAACGAAACTAGATAAACGGCGGGAATTTTTTATTTGTAACAGTGTCCGTATTTTTTTTTATTTTAAATAAAAAGCTTACATTCGTAACTAGGTACAACAGCTGACAAACGTCGTAAAATGGACAATTTACCAAATTAACTGAGAATTCGTGTTATGCTTTTTGAATTATGCTGTTGTAACAGTTGACAGAAAATCAAGTTTTAGTTTTACTTTTCACGCTTGTTCATACTGCAACACATTTTAAATCCAAAGCGCTTCAAAACCAGTAAATTTCAAGCGATAATAGGTAAGTATTCTGTCACGCACTATATATAGTCTCTTCGGAAGCTTTAATTAAATTCAGTTTGTAATTTGGTTATGTGTAAAAGTTCTATAAATAAAGGTAAAATTCTACTACAATGATCAAATACATCGAGAACGAGGTCAAAGAATTTCAGAAACTTAGTTTACACCGGACATAACTTTGCTTATAACATTGTCGGTCGGTAACAACTTCTGTAACTACTATATAACTCTTTGATCTAAAATCCCGGTAGAAACTATCCATAATTCTGTATAGAATTCTGATCCAAATGCTGTGTAAGTAGCACTGCGGCAGTGTGTACCGGAACTACGCTGGTTCAAGACAGAATTCCGTACTTAACTTCACAGGTAGAGCCTGTCCTATTTTTCATCGTAGTGTATGTTCACGCGCATGCGCAGAACACAGTTTCAGCCACGGCGCATGAGAAGCAAGCAAGCAGGGTTGCCAATGTGATTTGAATAGAAATAAATTTTGGTTTCCTGCTAAACTATGGCTGCCGAAGTTATCGAAACCTAAATAATACAAGACTGTGTAACTTATTTGGAAGCCACATGCGTGTTTTGTTTGTGAAACAGTTTTACGGATTTATACAGTTATGCTTTGCGGATTATAGTAATCAACGTCGCAAATATATTTTTCTTCTTTATGTACCGAAAATTGTTAGTAAACAGTGCTAGTGCGTATGCAACATATAAGTTTTGCTACGTAATTCTGGTATAAAATCTCTATCGATGTTCATGAACAGAAACAAGTAAGTAACTGAGTAGAAAATTAAGGGTAGTGTGTACAAGGTTTAACACTTAAAAATAATATTCTCTCTGTCGTTCTTTTTACATAATTTGTCATATGTATTATTTATTCCCTTAATAATAATAATACTCTTGGGAACTTCATCAGACTACTTATTTGCAATCTGTCTTGGGCGCGTTGTAAACAGATAGGAAACACGTTTGCGACTGGCATGTAAGTTATCCAACCAGTTGTTATAAATAAGTCAAAAGACATGAAAATTACACAATAGGCGTGGTTAGTATTGTTGCGTGCCATGTTCCTGGAGGCCAGTGGTCGGCGGCTGTTTCGTAACACCTTGAGGGCTGGCCGATGACTCAAAGCCCGGGTGGCTCATAGTGGGAAAACCGCCGACACTACGTCATAGATACCTGTCCCAACTGCGCCTTAACCCTTCGAGGGCTGCCGACGTGACTGCCAGCACATCCGAAACATGA
>PNEQ01072057.1:0-21491 GCA_003012365.1 Medauroidea extradentata
GGCCATCCTAATGAGCACTCTACCTACTGAGAGCATTCCTAAACTCACTGGATACACTGCGAAAGTTACAAACAGTACTGGTGTCACAAAATATCACTGGTTTTAGTGTCCTCTAGCTGCCTACATATCTTAGGCCAAATTGAGAACAACATCAGGTACAAGATGGCTGCCCCCTTGAATTAATAATAAATACTTCCATCCTAATTCCTACGAATGCTCTCACCTACCATACTTTACACCAAATAACAACATTAGTTACCCATTATCATCGGGTTAGCCCAAAGCTCATAAATTTAACATATCCAAATACAAATTACAAACACTCATTTTCCTTCATTCACACTACCGTCAGGCGACCCCTCTTACACATCAATATTATAACTAGCAACTACGAAACCTCCCGGGATAACATTAGGCCTATGCTGACGCCGGTACTAGTAAAAAAAAAATTCTACAATCAAAGTTAGTAACCAAATTTGGAAAATTAATAGGGTAGGTAGGCCAAGTACCTTACATAGTGTGTAAGACATTAGTTCCATAAATTTTTTTAAACGTTCCTCATAGTCTTACGTGCGACTTGCAAGGCAACGTGTATATGTCTTGATTCTGTCTCCAAATCATATTTTTCTGATGGAAATACATAAGGATCTGCTCTAAACTGTTCATATATACGCAACTCTGTCTTTGTGATTCGTCATCAAATGTTGCAGGATTATCGATATTAAGAACTCTGTCCATGTTTTTCACAGTATATCCTAACCTTTCTAAAAACTCGTACATTGGAAGGTGTTAACTGTATAGGCTTCAGATGAGCACTGATAGCTTTACATGGGTGTTCGTTATGTTTTATACTACGCTATAACACGTGTCTGTGCAACATTGTGTTATTAAGTAAATTAATCCCCATTTTGTAGCACACTGAACGTATTCTAATACATTGGTATTGCTTTAATGGCATTTTTACTTTACTTTCTTTCAAGTGAATGTGAATTGTTATTTCCTCGTCGCGAAAGTTTACCAGTTTGTCCACTTGGTCCACTTTCATCCACGAGGTTAACTATTACAGGTGGGTAAATAAGTGTGCGAGGATGTTCAATTATTTTGAAACCCGGAGGGAAAGAACACGTAAACTCGTGTATAGTGTTGGATGGTTTGTCGTTTAAATAGGAACCTCCCGCGATATTCCGATTTAATCTACAAATGTTCACTGAAAATTTATTTACAGGTTCCTACAATTCGTGATAATAGTTTGCGCTGGTTATTGCTTGTTTAAAACCTAGCATTCTGCAAAATGTGTTGCGAGCTCCAAAGTCTACCAATACGCTGCTCAACATCCAACAATTGAGCATCTTTTCGTTTCCTTTTAGAGAAAACATTGTGCCTTTAGGTAGTGCAATCCTTAAATATTCTTCAATTTCGGAAACTTTGTAGGAACCTGTAGGAATTACGATTAAATGTTGCTCACCACCTGTCTCATATACAAATCTGTTGTTCCCAACATCAATATTTGGTATAGAATTATATCTAACGTAGCTAACCAGACATACTTGCCATTCGGCGGACAAGTCGAGAGGCGGAAAATACATAGCCTTCGATTCCGAGGATTTACCAGCCAACAATAAAGTTTGCGACATTATTACTTGTCTCTGTTTCCCAGCTATGCGTTGCTTTTACATCTTTGCGCGAAATTTAAGACACAAGTGTCCGCAGTTACATGTGTTTGGTAACTGGTCGGTCAAGTAATAATACATTACTTTGCTTCCCCGCAAGTAAGCGCGTACCTCTTTTGGCAGGCGCAAATCACCGGAACTGTCATAGTAATGTGCGTTGTCTAATTTGCTAAAACACGTCCAGTGTGTACCATCGCCGTTACGATTGTCCAAGTTCACTTTTACGTTTTCACGTAGATGTGATTTCCCTGGAAGAGCGTTCCTCGTGTACATGCCTCGAAAATACGGTATGTGCCATTTTTTAGCATACTAACACAAATCTTTATTGGTTAGCGCACGTTGCAGTAAACTGTTTAGTATTTGCGTTTGCATTTTTTTAAACCTCTCTCTTGAGTGTGTGGTCTTAAATAGAGCCCACGCGCGATTTTAAGGTTAAGGGCTAAAGCTTCCATCTTGGAGTTGTGATGCATAAGATCCGCTAAGCATTTTTCAGTAGCTTTTTCAATGTAATTGTTTTTGCGATAGAATTAGCTCTCCCAGCTGATGCCTCAAAGAGCTGTTCATGCCGGAAATGGTAATGGGATGATCCCACCATTCTTAAGCATTGCTACATCCCGTTTTCTTTTTTTATATTTCTAGCACTTGTTTTTACTTTAGTCTTCATAATTTTCGATACGAGCCAAGAGGCTGCCTTTTCACCAAGTTTTGTCTACTGTGATTTCGTTATTTCGTGTGCTCGGGTTGCGAACTCGCGGTCTGCTACTTGGCTTTCCTTGAGATTTTTGGTGTTGAAATACTTTATATCGTATTGCTTGCAAGCTTTGTCTAACCTATTTATAGGCTTATCTCCGCGTGCTAATCTCGTGGCAACTCGCGTCCCAGGGCCGCAATAGCTCTCGATGGTAAATGAGCTTCGAAGGAAAGGTTGTTCATAAACTTATTAACTAAACTGCGTCCTTTATTTACCTTGTGCGTACGAGTCATAGTTGTACACTGTGGTCTAGCATATATACAGCGACGCTTATACATGGTTTAGCTCAGTAACAACGAAGATAAGTAAGCAAGAACACAAACTACCAGAAGTTATTTCAAATGACGAAAAAGAACAGTACACTAAAGGAATACATGGCCCATTGTTACCGCATAATGTTTTAGCTGTTATATCTGGGACAAGTTCTTCCAATAAATCTTGCTTAGTAATGAGTTTACTCGAACAACGAAATGGTTTAATGTTTGAAAATGTGTATGTGTTTTCCAAAACTTTACATCAAGACAAATACGAGCATTTGTAGAAAATTATAAACTCTATAGAGGGAATGAAATACTTTCTCTACAGCAACAAGGAACAAATAGTGTCGCTCAAAGATGCTTTTCTGAATTAGGAGTTCATATTCGATTACGTGTGGGCCGAACCACAAACCTAGATTAAAAAGATCTTCAGTTTCGGACTCACTGGTGCGTTAATTGTTTTTACTTGTCGCAAAGTTACACTAGAACAACGAAGCATAATATAAGATATAATTTTAATGTTACGGTATTGTTTAAGATGGATGACTTGAACATACATAATGTGTATGCAGATGACGTAACTACATATATGTCACGTAACAACAGTTTCAAAGAAATGTGTTCATACTTTTGGCATGATATGTTTGGATTTTTAACTATTGTTAAGGACTTTCCTATTAGTGGTAGGTATAGGTGTTGATTTTATTATTTCATCATTTTGGACGAAGAATGAATTACTCAGTTTGAAAGATTGGTCACAGCACGCTTAAGGGCATGGGTCCGAGTTTCTTCGCATTTAACAACAATTATTTTTTAAAACATAAATGCGAGCCGATATCGTAAAATGGCTTCGAAACTTTGTTATTACTGATTTAAACTGCGTACTCTAATTTTGTCCAGTCAGAAGACTGCAAAATAGATGCTAATTAGTTAATTAACGAAATTTCCTTTCAATTGATAAATTAGCAATACTCATCATACAGTTTGTCTCGAAAAATTACATTGCATAGTAAAACCAAATTGCAAAAAAGTTATGAAACATTTTTACGATAAAAAAGAATTTAACACTTTATTTGAAACGAAGTCTGGAGGTAAGTTCTGATGATCTGAAAGGAACTGTACGTATAGGTGAAAATATGAGCATATTTTCAAACTTGATTGAAAACACTTACACACATAACGTCTGAAATACATAACATTTTAGATAGTGTTGTACGTGAAATGAACCAAGACCTGGAAGCTAAACTGCAAATGATTCATACAAGTTATAAAAACGAGCTAATAATGCGCTTTCTAGATGTAGCTACGAAAAATAATGTAGAAAAACAGATCGACGATGTTGGAAATAAATTATTTACATATTTAAATTGGAAACTAAGCGTGTTGGACAGTAAAATAGAGAACATACGTACAAAACTTATTGGCACAGAGGAAAAACTTGAAATATGTTCCACTGACACAACAGTGCATGGGTAGACATAATTTGGTTTTACAACAGTGTAGGTAGTGCTCCTTAAGAAATGCCTAGATTCGAGAGATGTCCCGTACGGGAGGTACTGCCACGCAGGGCTGCATGCAATAAATATCACAGAATGTAAGAAGCGTAGACAAAGAGAGGAAGGTCGCCTTGCTAGTCTGGCGTTCCGTGAAAGACCGGTGCGCACATAGCGTATGTTGGCATGTGGGTTTGTTATACAGATTTGTAACATTCTCATTTCCGCGTCAGAATAATGTCCATAATGGTGGAAGAATTACGTGACGTAATAGCATCCGTAAAGGCCAAGTATTTACTTGCTGAGAAAGCTCGCCTAGCCCAGGACACAGTTAACGAACAGATATTTAAACCATGATGTCCCGCCTCGATAATATGAAACAGACATCTCCGGTGCTCGAACCTGGACCCGTGAAACAAGAAACCACGACAGCTGAACTCGTTGACATCGCACAAGAATATTTAAAGTTAAAAACCCGTGCAGCTGATCGTAACACTGAGTTAGATATATATAGACACAGAAAGAAACTCTATTTGTGGAATGATTAAATTTCGTTTTTGCCTGGGTATATGCTGAATGTAGGTGACATCACAGTTTATGTTAATCCTGGCTTATAAGAATTATTATACTAATAATATCCGAATAGGTATTCTGACACTGTTTTGGACGTGTATAAATATTTGATTGATTTAACTAATGTGCTGTATATTCAGGGGCGTAGGAAGTAATATTTGCCAGGGGGGCACACAGGCGATGCTAGCACATTTCCCCCAAAAATTAAGCGGAGGTCCGGGGGTCCTCCCCAGGAAAAATGTGGATTTCAAGGTACAAAATAGTGCTATTTAAACAGTTTTTCGTAAACAAACATTGAATGAATCACTGACGGAAATATTAGTATTTACTTTTTATGTTAAAATTAATTTTGATAGAAGTACTTACTCATACAACTATTAAGCCCAGAGCATGTTCACTATTAATTATTTTTATGCCAAGAGAGTTAAACATATTCAGAAAATATCTTTCATCATTACAAAACTCCAAACCTAAATTAATGCATGATGGACTATATACAAGGAATGATTTTCAATAAACTATGGCACAATCTCAAACAATTCGGCACACACAAAAATAGAAAACAATCAATACATTAGAAAAGTATACCTGTATTTTATCTTGTAAAAATTTTCAAACTCTCTGAGGAAATTTATTTAGAAACCTCGCAATTGCCGAATGTTGACTTTCTCTCTGATGTCCTAGAAACAAACTGTTTTAAGATGTCATGCAGTTGAAGTTAAGATAAACTTGAGCTATAAATCTGAGCAAATTATAAGTGATTAAGTCTTTCTTGTGACATCTTTTCTCGCAAATACGTTTTTAAGCATCTTAAATCACTAAAAGATATCTCTGAAGAAGCTGCAGAGGCTGGTACAGTAAGGATGAGCGTTATCAATTTTTTACTTCTCACAGTTATGTTTGCACCATTTCTGGTTTGTTATTAAAATGTCTAGCTACATGAACAACTTCACTGATATTTTCTTCGGTGATGACAGTCTCCAACATGAGCAGTTGTGCATGCAGTAAGTCCATATTAAAATCAAGTTAACATTCACCTAACTATGGCTGCAAATCTGGAGACAGGGGGCTTTGTTTAATAGAAGACAGAATGACATTTACTAATTTTATAAGTTTCACCATTCCACCTTGATAAAATCTTATTTTAAGTTCATTTATGAGGTGGTCTACAATTTCATTAAATTATTTCCTTCAATTTTCTATGGGTGTGAAATTGACTGAGGAGCTTGGGCTGAGGGTATTTTCTAACTTGCGTGGTACTGTGACAGTTCTCTTCTAAACTAATTGCTTCGAGTTTAACTTTTTGGAAAGTTCTTCTGCTTCTTCGTAAGTTTTAGAAATTTCTGTTTCTGATCTAAGTTCCAAAATTGTTTGCACAAACAAGTCTACAGCATTTTTAGCACCTGCTGCACAGAAATCTGGACCTTGTAATACATTTGCTAACACTTCGCAGACATAAAAAATGTTTATTGCAGCTGTGATGTAAAACATTGTTTCCATTTTTGAAGCCTATTAATATATCCCCTTAGAGTAGATTTTCTTTCGTTTGATAAATATCAATTCACGATTTTTCAAGAGTTTGTTGTACACGTCCATAATTCTGTCTGAATCTCTTCAACGAATGTACTCTGACAGTCTATAGTGCAGGACAAAGAGGAAAAAGTTTTTGTATGTTCTTCACTGAATCAGATACTTGTGTTATGCATGGTGGTAAAACCATATGTGAATAAATCGATATCCTTTTCGCACTCTCATGTATTAAATTTGAGGTATCCTTAACTATCATCGAAGCATCGCATTTTCCTTCCTGTTTTTATTGCAATTTCTTGCAAAGCGGGATCAAGAGTGTGGTTCGAACAATGTAAAAACAGCTTTTAGGAAATTATTCAGTCAGGCGTTTCTGTACATTATTCCAGTGACCTGAAATATTAGCTGCGCCATCAAAACAATGACCTCGTTGTTTGTCAATGTTTAATGTCATTCTGAGTAGCATGTCTTTTATCACAGTTGTAAGTGTACTTGCTGCAGAATCTGGTGGGTTGTACATGCCAACAACAATTCTTTTATCTCTTGGGAATCTGGAGAGACACAGAGCACACACAAAGAAAACTGCTCCTCACATGAAATGTCAGTAGTAGAGTCTGCAATAATGCCAATAAATGGCGACTTTGCTATTTTGTCTACAATATTTTTGAGAACCATATGGGACATAATCTGCAAAATTTCATTTTGTATGACTGGTTGAACCTGCAGTATATCAGATTCTCTCTCATGCAACAAAATTTTCAAGTTTCCATTAAATGGATCATGGCGGCGAATTGCATTTCCTGAGAGTGCTATGTACTTGAGGGAACTAATTACTGCTATTATTGCTTTGCATGCTTTTTCTTGTTGCTCCTTTACTTAGGTATTCAACTGTGACACTACAGTAGTGCCCTTTACTCTTTGGAAAATTATGCGTTCTGATGTAAAGTGAAACTGACTTTTTTCATGCTCGCGGAATTTCTGCAGTCCTTTTTTACAGTTTCTAAAACCATTTACCAAAAAAGCTACCACTTTCAAATGCCAATCTTTAACCATATGACAAGCCTTAATGCAGTCATAACAAAGAACACAATCCTTTGATGCATCATAGTATAACCAGCTGTACTTTACAAATCAGCTTGTAACGCAACACATTGAATTTTTTTCAGGAAAACTATAACTTGAACGAGAATGATTTTTTACTTTAAATATGGGAAAATTTTTATAACCATTTAAAACACTATGACGAACAGAAATGTGGTCAGCATGGGGTTTGTCGACCTTCGCTTTCAGACTGTAGTGGTGTGCCATGTATTATTTCTGTACAGTTTTTGTCTTCTGGTTGTTCTGAGTTGACTGTTTTCTGTATAACAATAGTTGCAGGTGGCTGTTAACGTGAGGATTTTGTATTAACTAGGAAATCATAGTGTTTTTTTTTTTAATTTTCTGGCAAAATGAAAAGAAAGAGAAACTGTAATTTTGCTATCTGTGGTCCTGGCTAATATTACATGTAATAAACTATTTTCTTAAGTAGTTAAAAAAATGTTACTATCTAACTAACAAAATCATTAGCAGTAAATACGTCCAATGACACAGAGAAAGCTGTAGCCGACCCCTCCATAAGGGCGGAGTTAGCATAAATGACTCAACTCACAGTTCAATGGAACTGAGATGTTCTGGATCAAAGTTTATTGTGTACGGGAAGGTAATGTAAGTGGGTTTTACGTCTCGTCGATAGCGAAGTCACAAAAAATGGTGACACATAATTTAGTACAATGACAGGAGCTAGGAGAGGAGTCAGTCATAGCCGATTTTTAAAAGCCATCCCGCATTCGCCTGAAGCGGAAAAGCATGAAAAACCGAAATCAGGATGGCCGGAGCCGGAGATCAAACCTGGGTCCTCCCAAAAGTTAGTCCAACATGTTACCATTACCCAACCTCACTCAGTTATTGTGTATAGGAAACCTTTGCAGAAACAGCTTTTTCTGGACCCTTATTTTAATTTGAATACAGGGTGGCCATAAAGTATATATACAATTAATTACAAAAATTCATAACACAAGAACCATAGCAGTTAGAGATGTGCTGTTTGCGGCAAAATGAAGACCAGTATCTAAAGTTTTTTCGTCTTTTAATACACTTCGACATGAGCACCTTGAGTTGCCGGTAGAATGTCCAAACGATATTCGATTTCACGCCATACATTTGACAACATTTGTGGCGTGACACTTTCAATCACACAGTTATCATATGTTTCAGTGATTCGATATTCAGAACAGGTGTTGCATACATTTTGTCCTTCACGTAACCCCACAGGAAAACATTCAAAAGTGTGATATCGGGCGATTGTGGTGGCCAGGGTATGGGACCATCTCGCCCAATCCACCTACCAGGGAATGTTTCGTCCAGAAAGTCACGAACAATTAACCCCCAATGTGGTGGTGCGCCATCTTGCTGATAAATAACCACATGTTGCAGGTCTTGGAGCTGAAGCACCACATAAAGGTGTAGCATATCTAGGTAGCTGATAGACGTTACAAACTTCTCAATAAAGAAAAAAGGACCTATGACCTTGTGCATCAATCTGCACCAAACATTCACATGCTCCATGACACTATGGTGATTTTCTGAACCTCTCCATATGCGAACGTTGTGCCTGTTTACCTTACCACAGATGTAGAAGGTAGCTTCGTCGGAAAAACACACATGTTCAAGGAAAGCATTGTTCTCATCGATCCGTTGCAACATGTCACTTGCTAGCAAAGGCTGCACGATGTGGTTTGTCATCTTCGTTTAATGACTGCATTATCTGCACTTTATATGCATGCATCCTTAGTCTCTTATGCAGGTTTTTTTTTGCACTGTCAATCTGGGTATCCCTAGTTCCCGAGAAGCACGACGTGTTGACTTTGTAGGGCTTCGAGTGAATGTTTCTTGCACAGCCGTAACATGCACTTCACTGACAGATGGACGCCCTGTTCGCAAACGGTCGCACACAGTGTCATTTTTCTTAAATTTAGTGTACCACGAAATGATGCTTCTCCTGTCAGGTGGTGGTCGTCCAAATTCCGTCCGGAATTTCCGCTGAACACAAACCGGTGACTGTGTCTCATGATACCACATGACACACTTGGCTTTCTCTTGTGGCGTCGTCATTTTATGAAAACACGATCTTCTCTATGATGATTCTACTTGCAACATAAATCAAACTTTAGATACTGGTCTTCATTTTGCCGCAAACAGAACATCTTTATCTGCTATGGTTCTTGTGTCATGAATTTTTGTAATTGTACATAGACTTAATGGTCACACTGTATAATTATTTAATACTTGTTCTTTGCCTCTGATTGCTTCCAACCTTCTTCTAACTGGTATGATTATCTCAAAATAAATTACTTTGTGGCTTGGTTACCTTTTCCATAACTCTGTCCAGGTTTATAAGGAAGGAGCACACAGCATTCGAACACGCGAATTATGAAAACATGAAAATAATTAAAACTTCTTGTATGTTTTCGTTTACCGACAAGATAGTTCTGATGGGGATATCAACATGGTAAGAAGAGTGAATGCAGTGTAAACTATTTGCATATACATATCTACTCTAAGAAAAATGCTGTTCGAATACATTATAAATGGTAAAATAGACGGGGAAGAGGGAGGAATAGTGCAGACATCAGACACAATAAAATACAAATGTATAGAGAACATGTAAAACAAATTTTTAGGAAAAGGATTCTCGAAACATGTTGCAAAAGATTTCAGACGTTTGGTACCCAGTAGGAGCAGTTATCTACACTGTTAAAAATCTCCGTGAATTCACAGAAATATTTACAGAAAAGTACTAAAATTTTACTGAAGTGGCTTCCGTAACTTTTTGTTTACGGAAATTTGTCTGTGTTACCAGTTTTTGGATGTTTGACCGTAACTATCCATAAATTCATGGAAAATGTTTATTACTTTTTTAAAAAATATTTACTCTATTTCTTAAAAAAGGGGTATTAATAATCACAAAGAATCCTGGAGTTAATGTGCATGCGCAATGTTACTAAACGAAAAGAAGACCAGACAAGGTAAGGTAATAGAAGTTAAATGCTGCTTCCTGGTTGTCCACACTTTGCCGCGAAGAGAAGAACAATACTAACAAGGATTCGTGTCGCGCATGGACAAAGGGCCGAAGTGTTCCGAGTAGTGACCACGTGGGCGTTTTGAACCCAACTGGGAGCAAAACCGGCAAAAGGTGCATTTGAATAGCATTAGTCCCTTCTCCTCCATGTGCTGCTATTGGCCTACATTGCCATTAAGGGGGACCTGTCCTTTACTGGGATTAGTCATTGTGGTCTTTCAGTACCTAAATGCCTGGCTGATGGATAGGGGGAGTGAGGGGGTAGGGGAAGTGAGGGGAATGTACCCTTTTGGAACAAGTTATGCATAAACACCATGAGGGGGAAGTGGATGTCTGCCCCACTCTCCTGCACCTATGCTTTTACTAATATATCTCTACCCTTACAGTATACCCTTCCCCTGGCATAGCCCCCTCTCCTTATGATATACCCCTGCTCTGTCTTAAAGCATACCGACGTAGCCTCTCCAGCCCCCTGCCCTTTCCTTATGACATACCTGTCTGGCCTACCCCACTCAATGGCCACACACATCTTATATTCTCCTCGCTTCACCACAGTTGAAAAAATCACACCAGTTCTCTGGGTTAGTGGGTATGTACCTTTAAAGTTAGTTATTACTACTGAATAAATTTTTTTCTCATAATGTAACTAATGAAGTTCTATAAATCAGGATGTCAAATACAAAAGTTGTCTTTTTAAAGTTGATATATTACCACTGCAAAGAAAATCAATAACCCGTAGATTGTCACTGTGGTACAATGGTTAGAGTTTCTGCCTGGCAATGAAAGGTCGTGGGTTCGAATACCAGCACATTCGAAACATTTTTTCAGGTTACTACGTAGTGTTACAGAATCTCGAGAAAACATAGGAAATAAGAATATGTCGTATTTCTGGAAAATGGAGTGCTTAGAGAACTTTAATTTTTTTGCAGATTGTCCGCAGTTTTATGGAGGGATCCGTTATCAAGTAAAAACTGAGTGTCCTTTACTTTACAAAGATTTCTGGATAATTTTTTGCCTCTACTATCCCATAATTTCACGGAAATTTTTTCTAACAGTGTATTTGAATATTGCATGCTGGCCAATTAGAATTACAGGAACTACTGTCATTCAAGTTTTGAGCCAGCTATAATGTAAAGCGAAAAATACTAAATTGTGAGTGTCAATTTTGCAAAGATATTCACTATTATTTGCATTTTTGTCTGATATTTTTTCTGGTTCTCATGAACGATCTGTAAATGTTTAGATAAATATACTTAAATTTAGATAAATGTTTTAGTACAAAAAGATACAGTAGATCACTTCTGCACATGAGAGCATTTAAAATATTCCTACATAAAAGTTTCAGCGCAACATATCAATGCCTTTACCATATTGTAGCTTCAAAATTATTTATCTTTGATGCCAACTATGCAGAACAGATGTGTAATATTATTTATGCTATATTTATGGTATTTATTGTTATTTTGTTGATCCAGCGAAAATGATGAAGACTCATACTTCAAACGTATCCATTTATAAACTACACAAAGGAGCAAAAAGACTGCGAAATGCATTTGACTTCGCTGTTTTTGGGATTTAAGATTAAAATGAATAAATTATAAAATTGTTTACACATGTACAAGCATGGGGAGCTGTCAATTTAGGTTTGATAATATTTTTGTATGCATTATGGATTCATGTCAAAATTAATGTTATAAATCTAGCTTGCTTGGCAAGTAAACTTACTGTCATGGCATTTGAAATTTGACGCTATAATCATACTAAATTACAGCACGTAAAAAACTGTAGCAAAACAAATGCAACAGATGACTGAAAAATGACAAAAAATATTTTGAACTCCTGTATAGAACACAAAGCTTTGTTGCGATGTCATATTTTCAGTTTACTGGTAACTGTATTATTAGTAACAATTTGCATCAAAATGTTTCTAAACAAACGTGAGTTGCATTAGAAAATATCTGAGTAGTTTAAATTTTAGTTTGGTTGATAAGCAATTACAATAGTAAATTCCACTGGAAAATGTATTACATTTACTCACCGAAAATAGTGCTGTTCACATTTCCAAATCACTCACTACACTTCCATTTCGCAGACACCGTCACACTTTGTCACACTGAACCAGGCGAGTGCAGACCATAGAAAAGGGAGGAATGACGCCTGGCGGAAAGGGACAGGGAGGTGTTTGCCTCATAGCGGACTTTGTGGTCGCCAAACTCTACCCTGATGTCCATACTTTCAGTCATAAAGATATTATTTTGCAAGGGTTTTTAAATACAAAACACATTGGAATTCTGACATATCTAGTGTATGCAATGACAAAAATTTTGAGTTTAAAAATTTTTTTATACATAGACGTAAATATGAAATGAATCATTATACACAATTTAAAATGGAACATGTGTTTGAGACTGAAAGTTGGATAGGCATTGCCTCTCCTTTTGCAGAGGTGGGGGTCATGTTCCCCCTCTGCCCTCCCCCTGGTCATACACTTCTGAATGGACAATGACACAGATACTGGCAAGTATAAAAACACAGCTCACCCGAAATTTACTCTGATTAGTCGTCGCTAGTATATCGTACAGGGAACTGGATTAAACAAACATGACAGGGTTGCTAATTATGTTTATTGGAAGAATCCGAATGAGCTTGTAGCATGTTTACGCTTATTACTAGCATCTAAGCAGGCTGGCAATAATAGCCACAAGTCATAATTTATCTCTATAATTGAAGAATTGCAGGAAGGCGGATGTATATAGACATGAGTATCGAATACTTGTCTCGCGAATTGCTTGGTCCACGTAGAATTAATTTCCCAAGAAGGAAAATAATAACACATAGTTTAAACGATTTATTTCATATAGACCTGGCAGATTTCAGTCAGTACGCAAGAGTGAATAAAGGATTCAAATTTTATTCTAGTGTTTATAGACGTGTACTGAAAGTATGTGTGGACATTCCTCCGTAAAAACAAACATGCCAAGTGTATTACCAATGCAATGGAAAAACTGTCAAAACATCACGAATCCAGATCGCGGTAGCGTGTTCAAATACTCGCATTTTAAGACGTTAATGTTGAAAAATGGTATAAAACATTATTTCTCGAATATAGACAAAAAGTTCGCGTTTGTAGAAAGGGTGATAGTTAAAATTAAGGAAATATTGAACAGGGAATTCACGATACGCGGCTCACATAATTGGATTCCACAAATCACAGAGATGTAAAATTCAAAATATCACCGAACGATAAAAATAGCGCCGAAAAATGTTACGAATAATTCACTTTTAAACACATTGTTCATGAACCTTAAGACATAGGATCCTATATGCGCTAGGTTTAAAATCTGGAAATTTTGTATGTATTTCAAACGTGACACGTTAATTTGTAAAGGTGTTTAAAAGTAAATTTCATTATGAAACATTTAAAACTATTGCTGTGAATGAAACGAACCCATGGATTCATATTCTAGAAAATTATACAGGCTCCCTTACGCAAGGTGCATTCTTTTGGTGGGAATTGAAACTGGTTAAGAATCCGAGCTTGTACATTGTAGATAAAATATTAAAATGTAACCGAAGTCGCTTATTGGTACAATGGCGAGGTTTACCTTCAAACAAGGTGACTTGGGAAGATGAACGTAATATATCTTTACTTTACAAGTATAGACTGTAAAGCATTCGTCAGGAGACTCACGTCCGTAGAGCTGTGCGTTTCGAATGCACAAGGGGTGGAATGTTTAAAGAAGGGCGAACCTTCTTGAGGTCGTGTGGTCTGAATATTTATGTATTCGTTCTAAAATGTCAAGTGAGCTCATGGATGTCGCCAACAGTTTACATGTTGATGGCAGAAACATAAACATGTTTTCTGTGTTTGCATCGTCGCCGCTTCCCCCCCCCCCTTCCTATCAAGCCATATGATGCTAGCTAGCGTGAGAATTATAGGACAACAGTTTACATTTCGGTGCCAGAAAGACATACATACGTCCTGTGCCTGGCATCGCCATCGGCGTGGGCGCATGTTAATAAGTAAATACTATTTTTTGTTTATGTTGGCACGCCATCGCCGAGGTTTGTGTTTCCACGACAATAAATGCAAGAACTCGCCAACCAACACATCGGATGTGAATTCTGCAGTGATGTAACTGTCTGTGTAAATTATTTTTTTTAAATATAGCGTTTAAACCTTTAAGTTGTTTTACTGGTGAGTACATCCTGTAGAATTTACCTTTAAATATATATATTGCAAGTAAAAATGTATTATTTTAACGTTTTACCTTAATATTTTTAAGCAAATTATTTGGCATTGTTCGCCTTACATTTATGGAGTATGCACCTTGTATTTCATTACTGTGTTGCATCTAGTCATAGTAGGCGCATCTGTCATACACGAAATGAAACAATGTGTTATTTCAAAACTTATTGATTTTTTTCTTTTAAACTCTAGAATTTAATGGAAAGTGTAAACATTTTGATGCCTTTACTTACAGTTATAATATTATGTAAGTAAAGTTCTAAACTATATTTGAAACAAAATATTATTATGTAATTAAAGATCTAAACTATATTTGAACACTTGTCATTACAAAAAATACTAATAAACTATATTACATATTTGAACCCAACACTCGTACATGTTTGAAAATAATTTGTCTTATCGAAATACAAGCATCTCTCAATGACACGTTTGAAAATATTTATGTACATTAAGAGGAGTCCTTCGCGGTGTCAGATTTCCACCTTTGACGCGTGGTAACAGCGTAGTGATAAGAGCCAGTGTCCCTCGCTTGACGAGAAGCATATCGCCTCTAATCGCATCGCGCCAAACTGGCGTGTAAGGTTTCCGTTGTAGTCTTTTTACTATGGGACTTTAAGCGGTGGCCCCAATATTTTATTTTTGAATGGTTTGAATAAAGACCAACGCATGCTTCTCGTTTTGCACTTTACGAATTCAGGTAATATTTTCGGAGTTACGACAGTCTGAAAAACACATTTTTAGCCATTTTGAGAGGCCCGAATATCACGTTTCTAACAAGTGTGCTGCATTTTTGAAAAAATAGAAGTATGGTTTCAAGTAGGTGTTCTTTTCGTAGGTAAACATAATATGAATAACTTAAGCGGTTCCACGTAAAAATGTATGCGCGTGACACGCTGCAACACCGTCCATGCGCCAGCCGAGGACTCCTCTTAACAACCAAACTTTTTATCTACACCGAATTCTCTTAAGGAATCGGCCTTACACTGAATACAAAGGTAGCGTTTATAATATGTATGTAGTTTAGTTTCGTACATGTTGACAAGTTTTTTAAAACTAATGTTTGGGAAATAACATTTCATGTTTACAATTTTAATGCTAGATGAACAAATATTGCGCACGAATTTCTTGTGCCCTCTGCCTAGAACATAGACAGAAAATTCGTCATACACTATGGAGCTTACTACTTTGTGTACATATTCGTAGCTAATAATACCGCTAGACCATTTAAGGTCGTGTGTTCCATATGTTTGCAACCTGAATTACTTCTGTGTTTCTGAATCAAGCACTAGCCAGTCATAGGGCGGAGAAAAGTAAATACCGATGTGCTATAGTCAGTTTCCAAAACACTTTTGGCGATTTCTTTAACAATGAAGGGTTCGGGGAAATTGTTAAAATCCTGAATGTATTTAAACATTTTTAAAGTCATAGAGTCTAACACATTACAGAAGCGATTTCTTTTTCAGGCACTGGTTCTGACACTGTACTCATGCAGTCAACACGCAAATTCTTGGCTCGCACGGTGTGATTTATGCGGTATTGTTGGGCAGGAGTGCTGTACGGATGTTACTTGTACAGGATTCAAAGCAGCCGTAGATGACCTGTTGAAACTAGCGCAGCACAAAGTTTGTTCTGATGTTGACTTGGGTAGTTTGTGTATCTGTTTCTTCATGTGCTAAATACAACTCGTCAGCTGTTTCTGGAAGCTCGGTGAGTGGTGTGAGATGTACTACTGGACATTGGACATTGGAGCAGTTTGTGATTCTTCTGTGGAAGACACCGTCAGTATCTCAATAGCCGCACAAATGAAGTTCACCATTGCATGTTTGGAACTGTGTTTCACAAATATGCGGTTTGTAGAGCACACTGCGATAGCCAATGTCTACATAGTCGTAACTGTCAATCTTATGCGGTATAAATTAAATTAGACCTAAACTTGAAAATTCGGATGTTTTCACCTCAGACATAAACACAGAACTGTTCTCGCATTGAAGGCACACAGTATACTGAGGGGAGTTGACACTTACTTGCTGGTATGACTAGTCGCCATCTTGTGATGATGACGGTGATGATGGGGATGAGAAGATAGAGAGTGCTGTCACTTATTTGTCGTCAGGTTGTATGCTTAGGTTGACTTGCCTGTATTTGAAAACCTCTTCTGGCGTGGATGGCAACGGTGTGATGGGCAACATGGCTGCAGCAGCAATTAATACTATCTTGCGAGAGCTCGTACATGCATGGGTTGTGCACCATTACCCAATGTCCGGTGCCATGGCATGACTCGGTGTACGTACATGGTCCTATATGAACATCTTCTTCCTCTGGCAGCATGTATGTACATTATCAAGGCGTAACCGCAGGTGGCACCTGCTTGTGTTGCTGCAGGGTGAAACGGCATCGACACGTTGCAAACTGAATACTTGAAATAAGGTAACCCAACGTTATATATTGTTGGTTGAAGTACGGTGTGAACTACCAATTTATACTGGTGATTTCTCCAGTCAACCTCAGTCGAACTTCGGAAGTCGAGAGGAGAGGATGTCTCTAGAGGTGAGTCTGAAGGGGAGAGAGAGGGGAACTTATGCTGTAAATATGAAGGGGAGAAGTTCCAGGATACAACAGAGGGAGGGGATACACTATGTTAGAATTAAGGATAGGCTGATTGGGGTATGCAATAAGGATGGTGGAGGGGTAGTACAAGGGGTATGCTATAAGGATGGAGGGGAGTATGTCATTAGGTAGGGGGAGGGGAAGTAGTGGTTAGAGGGGTATGCTAGAGGGGGTATACTATAAGGTAAGGGGAGAGGCTACAAGAGGTAGGCTTTAATGCAAGGGAAGTTTAGAAGGATGGTGGAGAGGGAGGAGAGGCTACAGGGGTATTCTATAAGGTAGGATGGCGGAGAGGGAGGAGAGCCTACAGGGGTATTCTATAAGGTAGGATGGAGGGAGAGGGAGTAGAGGCTGCAGGGGTATGCTTTAATGCAAGGGTAGTGCCTAATTTAACTGAAATAAATATGGCACAAGTACGTATAACACCTACAAATTGTATGATTTTAAATTTCAGGATAAATTGTGTAGTCTATTATGATGCTACTTACAGGTATAAGCGAACTCTCATGAAAAAATTTAGCTGTTAGAGTTTGAGTGTCAATTTTCCTAAATTATTATAAAAATTAATTATTTATGCTTAAGTGCTCTTTCATATGAGCAAAAAATTTAATATACGAGTAAACCATTGTTGATGCTCCACATTTAATGAAAATATTACGAATTTCACAAGTGGTCAAAAATACAGTAGGCCTACTGATGTTTAGGCAAGTGTCCAGCTTTAAACCTGTACTTCTAGACCATATGGGATACAAATAAAATGATTTTGAGCTGCAAACTAGTGTACAGTAAAATATATTTCTGAAACAAAATGTAAGTTCATAGAATTAATTAAAACATGTATTAAATAATATTACTTTAAAATACTAAATCTGGTTTCATTAACTTAGTTGTTTCGTTATTACAGATGTTTGTATAGTTCTCACGCAAGGTATGACTAACATGACTTGCAAAAATACAATTTTATTTAAGCACATAAACGAACCACTTAGCAACGAGTTGCTTGCACTGAATAAAGCTGCGTATTTACAGTCAATTAGAGTGTAAATGTAAAATCAAAATATTCATTATTTACGTGTGGTGCAGTTTGGTTGTAAAAAGTAATGTTGCCCACGTACAACGTACACTATGTTGAAATTTTATATAGAAGTATGTAACAATTTATGAATAAACAGTTTATAAAATTTAATTAAACATAGCATAAACCTAAAGTTTATTTAATCTGTTGATATGTGTGGTTTTGGTTTATTTACAGTAAAATTTTTTCCCAGGAACACTACTTGTACAACATTCCACTAACTCATCATACACTAACAACTTGATATCTGAATTTTCGAAGATAGAAGTTTATTGATTTAATTTAACGATTTTCAGTAATATAAAAAGCTATGAAATATAAATAAAAATTGTAAATATAGTATTGTAAAATCAACTGATTATGTGTGTATATATACTCTAGGCATCTTATATATATATATATATATATATATATATATATATATATATATATATAAGATGCCTGGAGTAGGTTTTAAAGAAAGGAAATGATGAACTTCTAAAGTTCCGGATACTTCCCTGACGTACTACATAATTTGTGCAGATCATTTTGAACCGAACCAGTTAAAAAATGAATCTTGAAACTCACAAAATGATTTTGCTCCCCCTCTCATGTGTACTTCTACGCTGTTAATTTTTTTTTGTACTTTGACATGAAAAACTTTGGAAACCCAGTTGCCAAACAAATTCCTTGTAAAACTACAATGGTTGTCCTTGTATTAAAATCAAAGTGTATGTTTGTAAAATTACAAGGAATAAAACTTGTAGTTACACTTTCAATAAGGAAAAAAATTAATTTAAATGCTCACTGTACTTAATAAATTACAAGGAACTTATTTATAGAAAAACTATCGAATAAAGGACGTCTACACGATATTATTTTGAGAACAAAAAAAATTGGAGGTGCTAAGTTTCGAACCATTCTCCGCATGCCTAGAATATACGTTTCTTACACCTATACAACTCTGACTTCTAAACTTGTTAGTCTTTATTTATTTGTATGTATTCGATGTACATTTCAGTATAAATTCTTTCTTTTGTATCACGAAATTAATATAAACATTAATTTTATTTCAGAAAATTGCTTTCCAGAGGTTGTGATCTTTGCATAAGTAATTTCCGATCAACCTACGCTTTTGGTAGACTACACATTTTTTCTAAGATTTTTTTTCAAACAAAATCATTTTAGCGTTATAAACTTATAATTTTACATTGAAAAATGTTCAATATTTATACAAGTTTGTACAACTACAAAGAAGAGCCTTGCCATATATTACAAAAAAAAAATACATTACAGAAAGTGTCGGTGTATAGGTACAAAGAATTCCGTTGTAGCATTACAAAGTTTACATTTGTTACTTTATAAACAAATGATTTCACAAGGAAATATTTGTACTTTTACAAGAACTTGTAAAAAATCTTTGTAAATTTTACACATTTTTATAGAGTGTAGTGCTCCAAAACAGAACATGAAAATGTTCTAAATCTCTAGCAGATACAAAACAACATGAAGAATTAAACATGCCAGAAAAAAGTGTGGATATGTGTCATACAAGCAAGACTTTCATATACGGTTCGTGATAAAGTTCTATTTTCAGCCAGTTTGTATCGCTCCGCGCGTAACGTCTAACGACCGTAAATGTCTAACCTCTCGGGACACGTCACTTAATGTTTGCGCTTGTAAGATAAATTGTGAAGTCAGTAGGAATTTATACAGCTTGATTAAAATGTTTATTAATTATATAAAATTTAATAATTTCCAATTTGGTTGATTTTGTTTCGGTGTGGTTATTTAAATAGGAAAATACACGGAACTATATTGTGTAATTTTTCTGTTAACCACACAAGAAGTATGGCAACTAAAGTTAATGTTGAATTATATGAAGTAACGACTAGTGATATTTTTCAAAGGTTACATTTTAGTGCTCACTTTATCCCGAATGACCTTTAATATGGAAATGCCAGCGGGGTTAGTAAATGGCGACAGTTTCAATAAACATGCAAAATAACAGCAGAAAGAGCTAAATATTGAGAGCGAACATTGCATCTTAGTAGGAAACGGAGCCAAATGCTTTTTCTGCGAAAGCAGATAAAAAAAACAATATCCTTAGCTGATTTACTCTTGCAGCTGAATGAGCATTTGGAGTGAGAGGTTTTGTTCAGCACCTAACATCAAGGTCTGGTGAGGGGTGAAATGATGTAAGTATGGAGCAGCACCACTATTTCATACACATATGATATTACGGTTTTTCGCAATTGAACAACCTTAATGATTTTGCTTGCCGTAGTTTTAGAAGCACTGACTGAAACAGGTTTGATCATACGTGTTACAGTTTGTATTCAGAGTGCTTCCAATCAGGTATTGGATAATCTGCTGTCTTAGGCTAAAGCTATCAAAAGTCATCCAAACCTGTGAATATCAAATAAGCATCTGCACTTCATTGTGGTTAAAATAGTTTCACACAAATTTTCAGTTTTAGATTCAAACAGTAATTTTACTAACTATTATATGCACAAAAAGTGTAAACGTCAATTTAATAACTTTTCTGTTCTAGTTACCTGCAAGTATAGTGTTGGTACTATATACACAGCTAAGTACGCATTTTTTGTAGGATACGTATATTCTGAAACAACGGAGGAAACAGAAACAATACAAGATTGTGCAGTGTGCTATGTTTCTGGATATAATGTCAAAAGATGCCCAGATACATTCAACTGCCCAAACTGTTACTGCGAGCTGACCGACCACAGCAACACCAATCAGAAGATAGGCATAATCTTACTATAGAAAATACTTTGTGGCAACAAAGGTCGTCGTCTGAAAGAAGAATTAATCTGAAAGCAGCATCGAACGTGCTCAGAGACATTACCAGCTTCTAGTTACAAGTATTCTTGAACTGCTATGAAACATTTTGATACGAAAGAAAAGAAATTTCCTTAATAGACGCGAATCAATTAACAAAGAAATACGTTTTTTCTACATGGTTCAAAATATGTCGGACACACAAGGAATTTATGCTGCGGGCTCTGATACGATGTCGTTTGCATTACAAAGTGAAATTGGTGTCGAGACAAGTTCGGGATTCAAAACAAAACAACAGCGACGCGAAGAATCATCCTAAAAAAAGTTCAACAACAGTAGATCGTACCAGAAAATAACAATGTGCCACGTTCCTAGTATTTGGTTT
>PNEQ01072058.1:0-21490 GCA_003012365.1 Medauroidea extradentata
GATATTACAATCTTGACAAACAACATTATTTTGCTCATTTACTAATTTGAACATTATTGCAAATCATTTTACAAGTAAGAGTTGCATTCGACCCATTAAAGTTCTGACAGTTACACATTGAATGTATGTGTGTGTGACAGGGAAGGAATCGATACAAGGCATTGGATCAGTTTAAGCGAACGCGTATTCAAAAAAAAAAGCGCGTGTTCCAACAACGTGGCAATGCAAACCACTTTATCAAACTTCAAACTCAAACAATATTGGAGCATCGTGTTTGGATTGAAGCAAACACGAGCATTAGTAAGCAAAACTGAACTTTCTGAAATAGAATTGACGTAAGGCCACTGAACAGTAAAAACTGTAAGAACATGATCATTAAAACAAACGTGCCTACAGTAACTTGAAAAATAGTGAATCGTTAATGCAGCTGATCAATACCTTGTACGAATCGAAGTCCTGTTCCATGATGTGTGCAGTTTATTATGACCCATCAAAAGGACGGCCATTCTGAACCAGTCGAAGAGAAGAAGTGAGGCTTCAGGTTAAAAAACAATACTTATTCAGCTCAGCTTATTACGCATGCGCATGCAAAATCCAAAAGAGGGGAAAAGGCAAACAGGTAGGGGTCAAATGGGAGGGTTGCTAAGGAGGGGAAAGTAGAGCAGGAGGAGTGGGAATTGCATCAGTAGGAAGGAAGAGGAAAGGGGGGAAAGGCACATCACCCTGAATTAGCGTTCATGACTACCCAAGTAGGCGGCGCGAAATTCAAGCAGAGCGGAGACACAGACGAAACAAAATTTTAAGTTCATATCTAAAGAACAATTTAAGGAGGACGAGCTGAGAGTCAGCTCAGTTTTAATTTCTAATTTAATTTTTTTTAATACAAGAATCGTTATTTTTGTTCTTATGTAGGAGACCTTGTAGCCTATAACATCGTTATTCAGTGTGAATTTCTTCAGTTCGGTAAGTCGGTTGGTTTTCTTTTGAATCATAAAGCCGTTTTATGCATATTTGGACTTTTATGTTCTGTTATAATAAACTAAGGAAACTAAAAAATTTTCATTATAGTAAAAATAGTCACAATATATGTCTACAAAACAAACCATATCTCGTACAAATGTAAAATTGTTTAAAATAATAAAAATTTTCCGTCAATCGACCCCGTAAGACCTACTTCGTTGTCAAAGTGCCGTAAAACCCTCTCACCACCTCATCAAATGTCGAATGAAGGCAAATGTTTGACGGTTACCCTTTCAGCGCAGCACATGTTAGCGCAATACGGGAATGGGAAGTTGTGGGTTCCGTTTGTCATGTCGGCTGTTTCGCGCAATCTGAGCCTAGGAACGCGCGGGTGCTAAGGCCCAGTCTTGCTCACTCATTCACATTCCTCGTCGCCTCTAAGCGCAGAGCGTCCGAACTGGTGGATGTCTTCCTGCTGACGGGCGCCGGCGACTCTTGGTCGTAATTTTTAGTTGTGGCTAGGTTTTTTTGTGGCACGATATTAAGGGGCTTCCCTACCTGCGCTTCAAATGCGCTGTAGCAAGTCACGACTATTCCTTTTTTGACGAAACTATTTAATACGCATGTATTTCTACATCTACGAATAGAAGACACTTCAAACTATGTCGCTATAGTTAAAAATTCGGTACGTTTACTAAAAACATCATTTTCGGGCTCATCAAAATAACCAAAAACTGCTTTTCCAGACTGCCGTATCTGTATAAATGACAACCGTATTCGTAAAACACAACTATAGAAAGAAGCTATAGACTTTGAACTATGCCACAAATAAAATAATGTGGTCAAAGCTTAAACTTCCATAGTAAAAAGAATAATAGTAAAGCACTGAGTAGCTTGCGCGGAGAGGTGATAATGCACTGCATACGTCTGTCAACAGCACCCTTACCGCTCCTGTATTAAGGGAGGCCCCCTTAAGGCCACGATCTTTCATTTATTTCAAACAATTGCAAATAACTCGAATATTTTTTTAACCAAATGCTTTGAAAAAATTTGAGACTTTGTACAGTCATACAATACACAATTTTGCCAGAGTATTTTTTTTTTTTAAATAATGCACCGTTTGCTAGCAAAAATATGTTATATTTCAAGGGCAAAGTTGTAAAAATCAGTTTGGTTTATTGCAACAGAAAAATTCATATAGGCTACAAACGGTGATATATAAGTGTTAAAACTGTCAGAATTAATTTGTGTTATATGTATTAATTCGCGTTAAAACTATATTTTCGAAATCACTGCAAAACTAAAGAGCGAGGCCTTAAGGGCGCCACCTACCCGCGCGTTAGAGGCTCAAAAGCGACGGAGCAGTAAGGTCGACCTTGAAGCGCGCATCAAATGCCGCGTCGCCTCAACGAGCCAAGCGCTGAAGTAACGTGCAAGCTTCCCGCTGAACGGTTTTTACTAAGGGTCATTAAGCGGTGACCATATAATTTAATTGGTGGAAAGTCTGCAACTAAGTTAAGTGCAGGTCGCAATCTGAGTTTCACATACATCTGGTTAGTACATTTTGAATTACGGCAGTCTGAAAAAGGCCGTTTGTAGCCATGTTGGAGGGCTTAGAAACAGTGCTTTAATGACCGTGGCGTCTTGACAATGAGGTTCCGACATTGTCCGAAGTTTTGTTTTCTTTTCGTACGTTGGCACAATGGGCATACGTGGAATATTTTCGTAGAAAATCCCTATTTACGAACTCACTGCAACGCATTTGAAGCGTGGTGTAGGCGGCCGCCAAGATAATGATTATCACTATTATTTGTCATACGTTTTCTTTTGGGTAAAGTTTTGGGACTTAACTACGGAATAGAACACATCCTGATAGAATTTTAGACACCTTAAATATATTTTTGTCGTTACTGTTGCTACAGATCGAATTGCAGTTAAAAAATTCTTATTACTTTCTTAACTACAATTCGATCTGTAACAATAGTAATGGAAAATAGAGATTTATGGTGTCTAAAATTCTATCAATATGTATTATATTCCGTTGTTTGGTTAAAGATCCAAAAAATTTACCCAGAAGAAAAGTAATGACACAAAATACAAAAATTCAAGATGGTGATTATCACTCACCTTAAAGGTAAACATATGTTGCTTGCATTTGAGGACAATTACAAAGTTTGTGTGCACAGTATTTATCAGCAAAAATTTTCTGAGGGCGCAGAATTTTTAAAAATTTTCTCGCCCAAGAGAAGTTGTTAAAATTGATACGAAAACTTAAAACTTGCTTTTGAAAACTAAACATTTTTGATTTGAAGCGCTTTTTGTATTGTGTTTGTTATTATAATCTACGAGTTTCTGGAAGTCAGTATAGAATAAATAATAAAAGAAAAAAGAAAATCTTAGAACTCGGTAGTTTTGGCCTTTTATGTCAAAGCACTTTGCCAGATAACGTGTTCGTTGAACTTAAATCTCTTTCATCGCAAAAAAATGAATGTAATTTCGTCGAATGTCAGATATTGTGAAATACGTCACGTGAAAAAAATTTTTTGTTTTCTCCGAAAGTTGCCAAATACTGTTTTAAGGAATGGTTTCTATGTATTGGCTTCGAGATTAATTTAATTTTATTATAAATTGATGCATTTTGCGTTATTTCGTTTACCGTCTTACGGGCATTCAAGTGGGGAAAAATCTTATATTCGTATGAAATGGTGTTAGTTTTGCAGATGTTTCTAGCCGGTACTTTCTGTTACACAAAAAATATAGCCCAGCCAGTTTTACCTTACTGGCATTTCAAAGTAAAAATTGCATGTGTTTCCTTCATGAACACCGCGAAAACCAACAAACATAACGAAACAAAATAATTTACATTGAAACTACATGTCACGGGCTATGGCTTAAGTAAAACTAAAAATCGTACTTCTTTCAGATGTATTTATATAACATAAAGGATATGTAACTCAGACATATTTCGTAATGCTCTTGAGTTACGATGTATGAACCATATTCTTTAGTTGGTGCTATATAAAAAATTGTAGCCTATGAAAATAAGCATTTAAAATTATAATAATCATGCAATCATTAATATCACCACTAGCATATGTTTTTCTAATATTTCTAATAATTCTCAGTAACATAGTTGTATGGAACAATGCTATAAAGGAGGTCGGATAGTATTCAGCACGGTATAATATACTTGACTTAGCACTACATATTTAGAGAACTGATTTTAGTGTTTGTTCCTTTGACAGATTCTGAGTCAACTAGGACAACGTTACACATCGAGATAACATTTTTTTGATTTTTGTCTAGACAGAAATTTACATAAAAATCGGAAATGTATTAAGTTATTGGAGATTATTATTTAAATTTTTAGTGGTGCTATCTTTCAATATGGTCCACATTTGCAGTTTTGTGACTCATGTATTGCTCTGATCATGTAGTTTCAACATCAATGGGCTGCGGTGGCCGAATTGTCAGACCATTCGCCTACCTACCAAGGCGATCCGGGTTCGATTCCCAGCGGGGTCGGTCCCCGGATTTTCGCATGTGGGAATCGTGCCGGACGATGCCGCTGATAAGCGGGTTTTATCAGGGATCTCCCGTTTTCCCCGCCCCTTCTTTCCGGCGCTGCTTCATATTCGCCTCATGTCACTCCCACCAGCGCTAAAGACCTCGATGTTAAGCGCTGACCAAAATCTCTCATTCACTCATAAATTTTTGGAACGTTCAACTCAAAATATCGAATGGTATTAATTTTCGAAATGGTTATATGGAAAAAATAACAACCGGATTAGATAAACACAACTATAGAAACAAGCATTAGACTTTGAACCATGCTGGCCATAAATAAAATATTATGGTCTCTGCCTAAAAGTCTCGTAGGATAAAGGATAATTAGTAAAGCACTGCACGCCATCTGAGGGGCTTGCGTGGAGAGGCGATAATACATTACGTCGATTAGTGGCAGCCTTACCGCTCTTGCGTCACACGCACACAGCCTATCTAGGGAGGTCCTTTAAACACGGCCAGGATTCAGGTTGAACAGGACGGTTATTTCGAGTAATTAATTTCAAAGTCTAAGTAACAACTAACAACAGCCCCATAGTAAATTATTAACTGTAATTATCTGAAACAATTTGAATAAGTATACATTGTGGTCGGTCTATACATGACCTCTCCCTGTTCCCCCTCAATAACCTTTCTCGTCACCCAGTAAGGTAATGAAAATGTACTGCTCGTTTCTCACCGAATAATTATTCATTAATATATATGTGTTGCAGTTGTAGTAGTATTTTCATTTTCTTGGTTTATATAGTGACGTGAGTGAATATTATATTTACAGAGCCGATGGGTAGTAGTAACATTATTATGTGTGGATATTATGTGACGATTGGAATGAAGGGCTGGGGACACAGGAGTAGCCCGAGAAAAACCTGCAGACATAGGCATCATCCAGGCACGATTCCCAAAAGCGAAAATCCGAGTATGGCACAAAGTATTTAGCCAAGATAAATGGTTCACTTCTGCAGCGCTAAAGTTAACATTTTTTTAACATATTGCTGGAATTACGATAGTGCGATAGACGCGACTCGTATAGAATAAACTTGTCATCTAATCAGCGTCGAGGGTGTCATGCTTATAGGCTGACAGGTTATTTTTTACTAGCGTCGTGTCTGTCGTGCTATTTTTATTCCAGCATTATACAGCATGGATGTGAAGATGTTCAGCCATTAGGTGTGTGCACAAGCCAGAACATATACATGTGTGCACTGCTGAAGTGTAATGTATTGTAATCACTATTCTTCCACTTTCCAACGGGACTTCGCAAGGGACATGCGCGAGCCTAGGTCACAGCCACTGACTATACTATCGTGGCCAGGGGCCTGTCACTAGATAGGGCAAATGCTTCTCTTATTGACGACTAACGATTCCGGTTGTACTAACATCAACATGTGATTCAAAGTTGGAAGTATTGTTTTGCAATTTAAGCATTTTAACGATATTAATGCTGTTGTAAATGAAATGGAACTTACTTTTTGAAATTGAAGGTTTTTAAAGTGTTTCGTAAATAGAGAAAATTCTCCAACGATTATTTATGGCGTTGAGTTGGACTTCCTGACTAAACATTACACTGCCGTCGTTGGTCAAACTTGTGAAAGCCATTACAAATTTTAAATTAGACGAGAGTAAACATAATTTTAATTTTGAAATGTTAAAACAAAAGTATAGTTAGTGCGACGTTTAATTGAGTAAAATTACTTATTATGTTCAATTTATAAAATGATATGATAACCATTAATTCGCGTACGGGTAATAATAATAATGCGAAGGTTTTTCGTTCCTTTACAAAATTCAGAAATGTTAGACAAAATTTTTGCAGTATAATATAAAGTTTCAAAGAAATATTTAACAGACCATTCTAATGAAAATATGAATATTAAAAAAAAAAACGTAAATTTTACTTATATACTGATCATAGCATTACGATTTCCAATATGTACTGATAGTCGAGTGGTGAAGGGCGTGTGGTAAGTACAGGTATGTAGGTTCGAATCCGCTCCCCGGCGAGATAATTTTTTTTTTTTCCGTTGTCTTACAAATTAAAAACAAGTCACAATGACAATTTTCACACACATTTAATATATGGCATCGCCTTTACCAACACTTTTACTTCCACCAACGACGAGATTGCGATACTAGCACACTCTTGCAGCTAACGATGTAAACAAACATGGCCAATGCACGCCACATTATTTCAGATAGAATTTCATGCTGCGTGGTTGGTACCTCTGGAAGTATTAGCGAGCCAAAAACACAACAGAAATAAGCAAAGAGGTCTAACCTGGCAGTGAACTCTCTTTTTCCCTTCCATACTCTTTGATCGTGGCAACGTTGCGCCCCTCCTTCCCTGCTGACTTGTGCGCTCGGGCTTCGGGCGTTCGACATCGTCACGCTGACTAGCGGCCAAGAATCACAACTGTGACCTTGAAGCGCTGCCTTAATCAGATACGCTATAAACCAATACCGGACAGCTTGTTCAGTTATGCGAGAACCCGGATTTTTTCCACAAGCCAACAGATAACAGCATATTTTACCTTATTAATTGTATTACTTTAAGATGTACGCTGTAAGTATAACAATGTAGACTTTAAGTTCCTTTTCTCGACAAAGAACCAGTTTTTGGTTTTCACTACCGAAAATAAATGACTAATATAATAAACACTACGTTAACCATATGAACAAGATAAAATTAATTTTAGCAGAAAGTTAATAACATTAATTTATTCAGTTGTTCCACCTCATACCGCAAGGTTTTTTCTTACTGTTCTCCTTTTTTATCAGCATAGTACTGTCCTTATTTATCACAATATTATTACGCTTTAGAGTTAGCTGGACCTGGCTCTTGAGCCGTGCTGTAGCGTGGTACAAAAAGTGTGTTTTTTTAATGTATAACTATTACGTGTTTACAATGCGCGTGTCTACCAAAAGAAGGCACTCTTCAAACTGTATCTCTATCGTGTTAAAAATACAGTCTGCTTTTTGAAAACATGATTGCCAGCTCCTTAAAAGTGGTAAAAATGGCTTTTTGATATTGCTGGAGCTGGAAAAATACCAGCCGTAATCGTAAAACAAAACAAGAGATCTGCATTGGACTTGAACGCTTAATTTCCACGAATAAACAAACATGATCATTACTTGAACTCCATTGAAGAACACTTTCTACGAAAACACTGCACGCTAGTTTAGTACTCCGCGCTTAGAGGCGAAGCTGTGTTTACCACGCATATTTGGAGTCGACTTATCGCCATCGCCGTTTCCGTTCCTCAATCAAAAATATTAAGGGCGCCGCCTACCCACGCGTGAGAGCCTCGAAAGCGACGGAGCAGTAAGGTCGACCTTGAAGCGCGCATCAAATACCACGTCGCCTCAACGAGCCAAGCGCAGAACTAGCGTGTAAGGTTCCCGCCGAACGGTTTTTACTATGGTACACTAAGTGGTGACCATATAATTTTATTGGTGGACAGTCTGTAGTAAAGTTCAGTGCAGGTCGCAATCTGAGTTTCACATACATCCGGTTAGTACATTTTGAAGTACGGCGGTTTGAAAAGGCTTTTAAGACATTTTGGAGGGCTTATAAACAGTGTTTTCAATGAGCGTGGCATCTTCACAATGAGGTTCCGGCCTTGTCTGGAGTTTGTTTTCTTTTCGTGCGTTGGCACAATGGGCACACGTGGAAAAGTTTCACAGAAAAATCCTGTTTCCGAACACACTGCATAGCATTTGAAGCGAAGTAGGCTGTCGCCTTAAGGTCCAAATATATCTAAATGATCCAGCCAGACGGAGCACTTATTCAACCACGTGCTGGCTTCGCGCACGCCAGTGTCAGGGACTCTTCTTTGCCTTGAAGCGATCGTGTCTCGTCGGACTGGCACGTCATAAGACCGCGTCGTTTGGATGACGAGTGCTTGAATGGCCGGTGATTGGCTGTAGTCCGGGTCACGATGTGAGTTATTTTCACGGTCCTAGGGTCATGTATGAATACCGTGTTGTTAGTGGAATCTAATAAACTTGCTTGTTCTTGATTCTTTTTGCAACATACAGTTATATGTGATTTACTGCGTGATTCGAAGTTTCGTTTCGACCACTGTTGTAATGACGGTTAATGTTTTACGTTGTGTTCTTATGTCTACTGAAGCAATTTGTATGGCTCGACTGAAACTTTTTACAGTATGGGAAACTTTGTTTTGACACTGCTAAACTATCGGAAAACTTATGCGGGCCACGTAACTTATTATATAAATGTTACTCGTCCATTAATGTTAATGCTTGTGTATAACCACACTATTTCAGACTACCACAATAAATATTTTTAGTAGTATTTAAGTCAAGTCACGGGCTTCAAAAATATAATTTTATTCTAAGTTATTTAAAGTGACTGTATTCGGTTTTGGGTGTGCGCGTGTGCTGTTTGGAAACTCATTCTTAGAAATAGCGGCAAATACTAATAAACGTCCGCTAAACTATTCGTTTTAATTAGTGCATGATATTCTGTATTTTAGTTTTAAAGTTGCGATACACTTAGTATTTAATTTATCAATACCTTTTTAGTTGTGTAATGTTTTAGTTTAATTCTTTAGAAAATTATTTGCTCCAATTAAGCTCTCTAGAATATATTTTTCTTGCAACCGCAAAACACACACACACACAGACACATATATATGTATATATATATAATTAATAATTTTATTTCTTGTGTACGATTAAAAAGCTGGGTATTAGTCAAGACTTGAGATACACGGAATCTAATTTGAAATATTTTTTTTTTGGAAATTAAAAAAAAACTGTAATTAAGTTCTGTCAAAAAATGTTGTTACGAAACATCGTTTCTCTGTGTGCAGAACTGGTAGGTTAAATCAGTAATTCGAGTGAGTGAGAGATTTTGGTCAACGCTTAACATCGAGGTCTTTAGCGCTGGTGACGGGTGGCATGAGGTGAGTTTGGAGCAGCACCGGAATGAAAGGGCGGGGGAAATGGGAGATCCCCGAGAAAGCCCACCAACCAACGACATCGTCCGGCACGATTCCCACATGTGAAAATCTGGAGACTAAGTGTCTCAGATCAGTATGGTAATATTTTGTTTTCATTATCTTCTGCAATGGTTCTGGTGTGACATAAAATATGTGTTGTGTAACAGGCCAGCTGAAAGTGTGCGTAAACTATGTTTCATGAAGCACACGACTTCAATCACAATGGACACACTACGAGGCACTATGCGTAGAAGTGTTTTTTTTTTTTTTTCATGAAACCCACTAAGATACATATTTGCCACACTTTTCTGCAATAATCCACATTTCGAGTAGTTACCGAAAATCCAACGCGTCAGCTGCGGCTGAGAGAAAGAGAGCGAGAAAACGAGAGTTACAGAATAAGAGAGAGGAGAGACGGAGAGGGAAAGCGAAAGCGAAAGATGAGAGAGGGAGAGCGAGAGAAGAGATAGCGAAAGATGAGAGAGGGAGAGCGAGAGAGGAGATAGCAAGAGAGAGCGAGATATGAGAGAGGAGAGCGCCAAAGAGGGAGAGGAGATAGCGAGAGGTGAGAGAGGGAGAGATGGTAGATGGAGAGCGAGAGAGGAGAGAGGGAGAGATGGTAGATGGAGAGCGAGAGAGGAGAGAGGGAGAAGGGAGGGATGAAAGAGGGAGAGAGGAGAGATGAGGGAGGGAGATGGAGAGAAGAGAAAGCAAGAGATGAGAGAGGGAGAGCGAGAAAAAGAGCGGTAGAGATTGCGAGGGATATGGAGAAAGTAAGAGAGACAGTTTGCTATCGTATCGTGTGTTTGTGTATGTTAAAGTTTGCTTGGTAAATAAAGCAAGGGTTTATTTTCAGTTTCTCGGAACAGACATTCCGATCGTAGAATTACGATTCTCCTAAAATATCACGTGTTAGGTATTCGGAGCTAAATTTTAGCGTCTTGTTAATTCCGGTAAACTCGTTTCCAAACGATCAGTCAGTCAATACGTTAACGAGTGTGGTAGCTTCACGATCGACAACTTCAGTTGGAGGAGACATTCTTTGATATTGTGTTTTTTTGTAACATTCGAAAAATTTGACCGCTTCTAATGGGCAATATCTATTAATATTTTGTGATATGTGGTACAATGCAAGGAAAAATTTACTGTACAAATGGTGTAATGGACATTTTTGTTACATTTTACAACTAAAAATGACGTGCAGTGTGACACATTACAAAATATTAAAAATTGTTGGCTATAAGTAGCTGTCAAATTTTATTTCAGTTATACGAAACAGAGTAAGTTACACGAACATTCCTTTCGTGTTTTTACTCGACTAGCAGTCATCCCGCGGCATTGCCGACGTGTATTACTTGTAGAAACTATTTTTTTTACTTTTATTTAAGGATCTCCTTGAACATCATATTAGTAGTTTTATCATTAAGTGTTAGAATAACCAAGCGGCAGGTTAATCTTCCTCTGCAGCAGGCTAGGAACGTATCCTATAACTGTATTTTGAACATTTATGTCAATATCATTCCAGAACAAAGAGCACTTCGATATCTCGATCGGTTGGATATATATGAAGGAATAACCGAAAGCATATTTAACGCCTTTTCACCCCCTTAGTTATTGAATTTTCAAAATTCTTTTAGACATTAGCATACGTATCCGAGGTAAAAATCATAACGATAGCCAATTGGGTTCAAGCTGTATAAATTATTCGCAAAAACATATTTACCTCCTTTCTACTCCTTGCGAGAATCTAATTTTAAAAAATCCTAAAACGGCTTTATGGGCATTTAGGTAGCATAATTTTAAAGTAAAAAGCAACTTTGTTTCCCGAAGGGTTCGATAGATAATAATCGGAGACACATTTATTGTCTTTTTGTCCCTTAAATGTAATTATTTAGAAAAATCCTGAAGTTAGCTAATACGCATTTTTAGATGTGTCCTGTGGAAGTGAAAATCACGACGATAGGCCGTTCTGTTCGAGTGAGTGAAATATTTTGGAGCAGCGCCGGAATGAAAGGGCGGGGGAAGCGGGATATGTCCGAGAAAACCCGCCGACCAGCGGCATCGTCCGGCACGATTCCCACGTGCGAAAATCCGGGGACCGACTCCGCCTGGAATCGAACCCGGATCGCCTTGGTGGGAGGGCGTGGAGGTCTGACCTCTCGGCCACCGCGACCCCCGTTCTGTTCGAGCTATAGTGACGATTCTTAGAAAATACACTTCACTCCTTTTCACATCCTTAGGGGGTCGAACTTTGAAAAAATCCCCTCTTAGTGCTCGCATACGACCTGAGGGGAGCCTACACGTAAAATTTCACGCTCCTAGGTAGAGCGGTTTGGGCTGCAGCTCGATATGTCAGTCTGTCTGCCTTCTCTTTTATGTATATAGATAACATTACTGTACCGCTAGGGCCGTAATTAGCGTAACATTCGTCCCCTCCCCTTATATGAAGCCCAACTTATCAAACAAAAAATAAAGTTACAATGAAATAACGATTTGAAATTATACGTCTATATTAATGTATGTCATTAGCAAACAGTTTTATTTAGCCTGTTTGAAAGTTCAACATAATGAAATGATGTTATAAACTTTAACATAACAATCTGAAACGTCTCTCTTGTGCTAAATTGCGTGTTCTGACGTTGGTACTAGCGAGGAGGAAATCGTAGCCGTACTTCGGGTGTCTTCGACGAAAGTACCGTTCTCGTTTTCTAACACGGGAGTTTGGACACACTTTTTATAAACGCTCTGTGGCGGCAGCTGTGCCGACTCCGAGAACTCCGGCTGACCAAAATTCGACGTAGTCCTTCTTCGAGGATACTGAAGCAATGTTCTTATCTAGAATGCTATTAAAAATAATTTTATTTAATTTGACCGCAGATGCTAACTATTCAGTATGATGTAATCGATACACCTCGACTTTTAATTAGGTATCTTTGTTTATACAAAACAGTGGCAGTAAATTATAGATAAATATTCTAACCGCAGTAAAATGTAACTAGGGTTTAAAATGCTCACTTTATATCGAACCACCTATAGGATTACTTACGAAAGGAATATGTAGCGAGAACCAGATTACTTTAATTCCTCTTTGTTATTTTTATTTCAGCTCCGAGAATACTGCAGTTTTCAGCTAATGAGTCACAAAGTCGGTCACTTTTTTCACTTCAAGTCACTATTTTTTACCAAAGTCACTTTTAATCACTATTTCTGAAAATTTTCACTTTGTATCTGATTTTATCGTTGGAAAAAAAAATTTTCCTTGTGGTTATTAATATTGTTTTATAAACCTGTATATTCTCATTCTTTTCATATGTATTTAATTATTTTTAGGTCTATACAACATAAAGACTAAATGTTCACACATGCATGTAGATTTTCTACAATTAAACTTAGATTTATATTCAAATATTTAACTAAATTTAGATACTTTGCATACATTCAATACTGCGACAATATATCTTGACATGTAAAAATTAGTCAAATATATGACAAAATTACATTAAAAACAGTAAAATTGTTAATGAAAGTATTAAAATGGACGAAACGGTTAAAATATTTTTACAGAAAACAGGTGTGCCTAGTATCGTACAAGTGAAACATGAATACAGAGTAAAAAATATATTAATAAGTAGTTTACGATATTTATGATGTATGTGTTTCATATAGTAAGCATAGAATACAGAGGTAACAAGTATTCAGTGTTTTTTATGTAAAAAGGTACAAATGGTGTCATTGAATACTTTTATGTAAAGTCACTTTTTGGTCACTTTTTTCCTTTATAGTCACTTCGTAGTCACTTTTCCAAGTCAGACAGTCACTATATTCACTATTTTAGAGGTATTAGACCACTTTGAGGTCTGTAGTTCAACGTAGATGCGTGTACCACTCCCTTGGAAGCCGCAACAAAGGAAAGAAGTTCGCCGCCACTGGGCCAGGTGAGAGTTTGGAAAACAAGAGGCGTGTAAAGCGGTTTATGTACGTGGTGTGGGCCGAAGGTTGTTCTCTTGGCAGCTCCTCTCCGGCACGGGCTGGCGTTATTGCTTTGTTTCGTCTCGTAGCGTTGCGCGATTGTTTGGCGGCAACTCTTCCACGCGTCAAGCCAGGTGCGCGCGCTGTGTTGCCTTGGCCGATTCTAGCGCCTAAATGTAGGCTCGTACAGCTAGCTTGTGCCAGGGGCGTAGCCAACAGTTTTTTTCAGGGGGGATATTACCCATTCACGACACTAATATAAGGAGGTGCTACTTAAGAACTTTGCGAACCAAAACAATAATATACCACTTTAATAAATTTTATTAGTTTTAAGGATAATAAATAAGTTTTAACGTTTCCATAGAATTTCGGGGGGAGGGGGGATATACCCCGATACCACCCCCCCCCCTAACTACGCCTCTGGCTTGCGCGATTCTGCGAAAACACGGATTGTTTCCACATGAAGCCAGCTGATAACATTCTACGTATTTACGCAGCCAACATAATAATGTAAAAAATATCTTACCTCGACGAATAAGTACTTGTCCATGCCACAGCTGAAAATAAGTGACTAAAACACCACAGAATAAGAAAAATGTATGTTTAAAAAAATGTGATTAACTGTCTACCAAAATTTTCAATAGTTCTGTCTTATGCCGCTAGTTATTTTCCTCACACTTATCTTTATTGGCCTACATCTGCCCGGTATTGGGTTCGATCCCCAGCGGGTTCCATCTAAGATTTTTTGCGTGTGGGAAGCGTGGCAGACGTTTCCATCCGTCTGCGGGTTTTCTCAGGGAACTCCTTTTGCCCTCGCCATTCTCATTCCGTCACTTCTCCACACTCATCTCAGCTCGCCTCATCCATTCCTTGGGCCAGACGTGCGACAGGCTTGGCTCGGTAGTCGAGCAGCTGGCCCAACCTTCACCCCGACCTTCTCTCGTATACACTGTGACCCTACCCGAAGACGGGAAACACGTGGTGGATTTCATTTAATCTGCTCGGTAATAGTCACAACAATACTTGGCTCGCACTACTTTGCAACAACCTGGTGGCGTAGCCAGGTTTCACTAACTAGACTGACATAACATGTGCTAAGAATATGTTACGTACGTGTCATCGTCTCCAGAATACTAACAACTGTAGAATGATGTGTTTTATTCTATTTATTAAGTGCCTTCAACTGGGGAAAAATCGTAAATTTATGTTAGTATGAAATAGGGTTAGTTTTGTAGACGCTACTTGAGAATACACATTCCTCATACAAAAACAGCTCTGCCAGTTTTCCTATAATGATACTTCGAAGTCAAAATGTGCACGTTTTTCGTTCTTGTAAGCCATTAAAAACAATGAATATAATAAAATTAAAAAAATTCATGCCGAAACTACATTTCGTGGGCTACTGGTTGACATGTTAAAAAATTCTGAAAATTTTAGTTTTTTTTTTAATCTCTTTTACATATTTTTTTTTTAATACAATAATATTTTGTATATGAATTAAAAATATGTCAATCAGTGGTCCGTGACATGTAGTTTCAATGTGAATTTTTAAATTTAATTATGTTAATTGGTTTATGTAGTTTATAAGAACTAAAAATCTGCAATTTTTTACTTTGAAATGCCATAACGGGAAAACGGAGATTTTTCCCGTTAGAGGATAATTTTCTCCCACGTAACAACTACAAAACTAACACTATTTCATACAAATATAAAATTACGATTTTTCCCCCTCACCTGGACGTCCTGTAGTACGCCCAGAGACAAAATAATGGAATTATAGATTTTCTGCGTTTTAAATTTATTTGGGGTAAAGAGTGGGGAGGACCTTGGTTTATCTCTGGTTACGCCACGAGTTGTAACGCCGTCAATTAATTTTTGTTCTTTGTTTCTGAACATAACAAAACCGTTCTTAAATTCTGGAAACGGAATTTTTTTTTTTTCATTTTAAGTAACCTACGGTATATCAAACATAATCCAAAGTAGCAGAACCTAAATTGTAACACCGGTGAAGTAACGCAACGGTAGAACGTTGGACTCGCATTCAGGAGGACCCAGGTTAGATTCTTGGCTCAGGAATCCTGATTTAGGTTTTCTATTGTTTCCCGAAATCGCTTCAAGCGAATACTGGGATGGTTCGAGAACTGATAATGCTTCGAGAAAAGAAATTTTTTCGTCGCGTTATGTTGGCACCGCAAATCTTCAAATTAATAAAATGCAGTGCGTTTTTACCTGTTGGTCTGAGGTGGAAACAGTCGGCGTCCTCGCAGAATTACGCAAGCTGTCCGGTATTGGCGTATAGTTTGGGCCGGAATATTTCTCGCATTCAATGACCTGCATGTTCGAATGCGCTGTCCTGTGCATACTCAAACCCCGACCATGTGTCTACTAACTGCTACTCACCGGAACAACAGACAATGAACGAATATACTGAACTTGAATATGCATAGGACAATTGATTCTAACTTGCAGGTAATGGACGACTTGAAGTACACGTCCCCTGACGTCACACCGCAGGGGAAATACTGTGGGAAACGAAGCTTGTTTACAAACATGCTGATTTGTTAGTTGGTAATTTCAGAAAGCAAAAATGTTGCGCATTCATAGATTTGCACGTAAGGGTAAAAAATATTAGTTTCAATTTCATGGTTAAGACACGCAAATACATAAGATTAATGTTTTCCTGAAAAAGCGGCAAATTCCAAACAAATAATCAATTTTCTTGACGTACATCTTATCCGGGACATTTGACGCTAAACAGCTAAATGAAGGTTATGTTCGGCTGCGGTACCCATGGAGATAGGAATTGTACCCCACACCTGGCTGAAGCTCCGCCTCTTTTCAAGTCGTCCATTGAATCCGCGAAGTTTTCCGCTCCCTACTTATAGTGTATTGGGTGGTGTGTCACCGTGTCTGACCTTGCTGTCGACGAGACGTAAAGCCCAATAAAAATATACAGGGTGTCCAGAGACAATACGCATAATAAGCACGCCACGTGAATCCCGGGCTAAAATGAAGACGAACATGTCAGTGGCAAAATGTTGCACGATGACATTTTATTTGCGAAATGTGTCAGCATAGCACTGTACTTAGTCCCTCCTGCGCTCCTCAGATATCTTATTTATCCTACTATTACTGTTCTGATCTGCATATTATGGGTCCAGGTTAACATCCTTGAGTCCATACATGATTCTAGGTTTACATGACATATGAAGTAGTGCCTGATCGTAGAGCGCAAAAGGGGCCTATCTTCATGCACTGTTGCCAAATTGCGCACTTAAAATATGCACCATTTTGCCACTAACATGTTCGTCTCCAATTTAGCCTGGGCTTCGCGTGGTGTGCTTATTGTAAGTTCGTTTCTGGACAACCTGTATAAACGGTCACGTGGAAGGAGGGGGGATGGAAGCTTGCGAAGAATTGTAAGTACAGGGTGTAGTCAATATTTTGGGGAAGCAGTCCTGACATCTAATCTAGAGGAACAAAATATGTCAAGGGGTACATAGGTCCGAAAATGCACAATTTCTGGATAAAAGTCTGATGTGCCGACAATTCGCACATTTCTACAATACATTTCCACAGTTATTCCTAGTCTAATATGGGTTAGTGACATAGTGAAGTAGTGTTCAATGTACAGTACTGCTGTAATGACATTCCACATCGACATGATCCAGCAAGCGCTATAATTGTAGTGCAGAAACAGTGCTTTTTCGAACCCACGTTCATTGTTTCTCTAGATGCCAGGATTGATTTCCCAAAATATTGACAACAGCCTGTATGTAGTGCGAGCCTTCCTTTAGGCTCTTAGCGTTCCCGTCGCCTTGGGAAGTTCTCGTCAAGTGCGACGGGTTGAGTTTTTTTTTGTTCGGCGCGCGACTCGATGGCGGGAGGGGATATATCTTGCCGAGAGAGAGAAAGAGAGATCGTCTCGCGGTTTCTCTTTCTGATAGCCGTCGTTCTCTTGTTAATTTCGCACTGCGTAGCTCCGCGGAAGTGGCGCTTTCTACCGCGTCGAGAGGAGCGCCATTGGCCGGCCAGGCCTGCGTGTCGGCTGCGACTGCTCCTAGCTCGTGCTGTGAGAGACGAGTAATCAAGACAAAATAATGCATACGTGGTTCGCGATAAACTCAGCTTTTTTGAAGCCTTAGTTACTTTTTGCCTTTCAGTTAATAATTATACTTTCCTTAAATATTTATCCAGAATTACTAATTCGTAACGCGTGATCTCTTGCGCCGCAGTTAAATGCACGAGGTTCCGGCGTCAGAGAATGTGCCTTAGAAGTTCGTAACACTGGAAACAATTTTGTTTAAAACGTTAGCTAAAACTATTGTCTCGGATTGCTATTGTTTAATTTTCGCAAATTGGCGTCAAGAAACCTACAGTTATAGATTAATGCTATTAACGTTGAATTATGTTCCTACCTATCTGCGCCTCAAATACGTTGCAGCGAGTTGCGATTCTTCTTCTTTTTTTTTTTTTTTTTTTTTTTACGAAACTACTAAACGCGCGTTGTATTTATATATCTACGAAAAGAACACACGCTTCAAACTATGTCGCTGTAGTTTCAAAAACTCAGCACATTTATCTGAATTATCATTTTCGGGCCTCCCAAAATGGCAAAAAATGGGTGACTGCCTTATCTGTAAAAATAACAACCGGATTCGAAAAATACAACTATAGAAACAAGCGTTAGACTTTGAGCTATGCCGTCCGCAAAAAAAAAAATAGTGTGGTCCAGCTTAAAGCAGTGTTTCTTTCAGGCACCTCTCCGGGGGGGGGGGCCTTAGTTCCCCCTCCCCCGGAGCTTTCCCAGAACCACTACCTCCCCTCCCCTGGCAAAAATTCCGAATGACATTACATAAAGTTGAAAATGACCTTGACTTTTTACTTTAATAATTTGAAAATGCCATTTTGTTGTAATATCTATGTAGTGATACGATATATGATGTTAATGTGCCTAATAATAATTGACAGAACTTAATTTAAGTAAAAAAATATCAAACAGCAAACAGGAGTTAACATTTTCTACCGGAAAATAAAGTAAGGCGAATACATTCCTTTCTTTTCAACGATCCCGCTCACTAGATTACATTAATTTACGCAAACGCCGGTATTTTAGTATAATGTTATTAGTATAAAATTTATTGTTAATTTTGTTGTAACCTGAAAAATAGTGGCACGAGTGTTAAAATGTAAACAACTTTTCTTCTTCTTTGTATCCGAGCGATGAGCGTCAAATCCAATGTCAGCAGCTCGTGAAATGTTCTCGACGCTTGTAGCTAGCGTTGAGGCGTCGAGGCCCTGATTGGCTGACGCTCGTCGCTGAGTTACAATATATGTATTTTAAAATAATTATTCTAGACAATGTGGTTGTTGAAAGTGCTCACTTTATCGCAAAACACCTGTAAGTTATGCTGGGGCGGCATAAACCCACTAAACAAACGCGTAATAAAAATTATTCACGCAGCACCCGTGTTTCTTTACATGCTCTTTTTAAGTGTGTGTGGTATATAAATAAACCCTAAAAACACAATTTTAAATGCACACGTTTTTGAAAGTCAGTATGGAAAAACTACAAAACAACCACCTTATAAATGATAATTCCCGACGTTACTTGAGAAAAACTTTTCCTCGGGAATCTGGTAAAACCAGTTGTCGAAGTCTCCTTTGTTTTGATGTTTGCAAATTGGATTCGAGAAATCTACAAGTTTAAACTGATGGTTTTAGCGCTGGATAGTATACCACGCCGTCTAGAATTTTGACAGCTGTTTGGGCAATTAACTGTTAACATAATGTAGTCCCTTTCACAATGCACGACGAAATGAACAGTGCATGCGGTTGATTATAGAGCAACATTGTGTCGACTCTGACAAAGTATTTTTTTAGACACTTAAAAAAAAAAAGTGCGTGCCTTCTGAACTGTCACATTTTACTGAAGTTATGTGAAACTGAGTATATCATAAAGTTTAATAAATAAACACATATCCACTTATTAATTTAAATATATATCCATTCACAACGAAATTATATAGCCTACTTTTGTCAGTAACGAATGAACACTAATCTGAATGAATACTTTTTTTTTTTTTTTTTTTTTAGTTTAATTTTAAATTTTACTGTGTGAATTTCTTACTGGCTGTTACGATTTATTTTGTTATTGATCTTTTTTGTGTGATGTAATTGAGTTTGATAAACAAAAGTAAATATATTTTAAACAAAAAATAGTATAATTCTTGTTTATTTTGCGGTACAAATATAATCTCATTTCATTACCACTGAGTATTATTTATGTATAGAACTTCAGTGACCATGCCGGCCTCCGTAGCGAAATCGGTTAGGCGTCTGTGCAAGGTGCGAGAGGTTATGGGTTCGATTCCTTGCTCCATTCACCTCACTTCAACCCTCATCGACTTTAGAACCCTCTAACCTCACCACCTTCAGTGACAATTACAATAACAAAACATTAGAGTGACGAAGCATTTTATGATACATTATTTGCAAGGTTTTTTTTTTTTACATGATTTAGGTACGTTGCGCAGCACAACATTCGATTGAATGTTTTTTTTGCAATACGGTCTCCGTTTGGCTGTTGACTAAGTAGTGAGGTCGAAGATGGATTGGGGTGCAAGGCAGCTGAACAGAAGTCGCGTTTTTTGCTTTGACTTTGAATGTTGTCGGGGAAACTGGATTCTGAGAGACACGATGTTTATTATATGTTATGGAGAGAGAGAGAGAGAGAGAGAGAGAGAGAGAGAGCCGTACAAGGCAATTAACTTACACACGATTTGTTTCGGTGCATGCGCGAGGTAAAAAAACTTCAGTAGGAAAAAATCTCGTTTAGCTGTCATTGGCTTCATAGTCTTTACTGCATTCCGAATATTGATTTGTAAGTCTGTTTCAAAGCTGAAAACCTTTCAATATTTTCTACTCAAAACTAACAATTGGTTGCATACAACGGCGGATCTATAATTTGGTTTCTTGTAGAGCGGGGCGATCGTATAATTATGCTGACATGGATCTTATGTTCCGATTTGAAATGCGGGAAAAATTTGCAGCGCTATTGTATCGCTATGACAGGTACTGCTGCAATAACCTGACTTCAATTTACAAATTTGTTTTTAGCATATAATTAAAGCTTTGGTTTGGGGGGGGGGGTCATGACCCCTTAGGATCCGCCCCTGGGCGCATAGTTGATTGATGCATGTCACAATGCAAGTTATGTTCAACAGCTCTCATTTTCAGCCAACGGAAATTTGATTTTGTTAAATCTCTTAGATACTTATGTCGGCACAATGAGTAACATTGTGGATAAAAATCACCTGTAACGTAGATCACATAGGTTTTAGCTAGCTGAAATAATTTAAGTTGTTAATACATTTCGTATCCGAATTTCAGTGTTATGCTTTGTGTTTGAGTATATTAGAAATGAAATTAGACTTGATAATTTCTTAATGGTAGCAATATACCTTATCCGCATACTGCAGTTTGATTGGACGGTTGTACTGAAAAAGTTCAATATTTTGAACTTTACAACCACCACCACCGGAAGTGAGAGTTGAAATCCTTTCTTGCACAACACCAACTACAACCACCGAGAGGCAGTCCTGTCATCCTGCATTTGGTAACCTGACCTTCAACTGTCGCCAGCACCGACTACCAACAACACGAACAACCATCGATTGTGCCAGAGGCCGTATCGTGCGCGTGCCTGTGGTTCTCGCGTGCGGGAATAAAATTAGCAGGTAGGTAAACGGTCAACCCTGTTTTGTATCTCTAAAATGCTCGTGGTTGGTCACATTGAACATTTATGTAGATGTGGTAAAGAAACTTAGCTGTTCCACGGTTCATTTGAATGGTCAAACAAGGTTGTAGGTGGTTTGATTTCGGTAATATAGTCAATGTTAGGATGATCAACCTGTTTAATTTTTTTTGTTAATGTAGGTGTTTAATCAAACCCAGTGTAAACAACATTACTACACTGCATATGACTATCCATCCCTTCCTCGCTCTCTCTCTCTCTCTCTCTCTCTCTCTCTCTC
>PNEQ01072059.1:0-21489 GCA_003012365.1 Medauroidea extradentata
CATGCATCATTGAAGTAGAATGTGAAATTTTATTAAGTAAAATAATTATATGTGTGTTTTAAACAACCTTGAAAAAAACATGTTTTAAACTATTTGTTTTAAACGATGGAAATGAAATAGTTTTCAACAAACTCGTTGTTTTAAAACAGTTTAAAACAACCTGTTTAAAACATTTTGTTTTAAACATGCCAACCCTGGTGATAGGACTTCAGAGCTGGCAGAATGACAGAGTATAAGAAAGATACAGGTCATGGCCAATTCTTCATATGGGGGTTGGTCTGGGGAGCCAAAGTGAAGGGATTGGTCTGGGTAGCTGAGAAGATGGAATAATAGAGTACTAGAAGAAAATTCGAGAATGCGAGACAGTGGAAGAGTGACATCAAGATAATGGATGGGTGATGTCATCAAAGGTGGCGACAAGAAGTAACTTAATCCAAGGTGGTGACCATAAGTAGTGTAATCCAAGATGATGGATGGGTGATGTCATCCAAGGTGACTGCTATGTGTCCGTGTGTCCTCCAATCGACACCCATGTGTCAGTACATCATTATCTATCTACTTCCGAGACACTCAAGAAACGTGGATATTTGAAACCCTTCATATATTACTGAAGCAATTGAAGAAAACAAGTGTATCTACAAGAATTATACTTCTCTTTCTTTTTGGAATAGTGCACAACAATTTTCAGCATCAAAAATGTACTAATAGTAGAATAGTTGTTCGCAATAGAGAGGACTTTTGAAGACCATCGTTTCTAGAATAATAATAAGAAATATTATTTATTGTGACTATAGACATTAACTTCTGTGTTCGTTTGCCATCTATACACTCAAATTGTTTAATTTGTTATGTTTATATTGATAAACGACAGGGAACTACAATTTATCTAAAAGGAAAAAAGTAGACTGGGTTTTAAAAGTGTTTATTTCATTGCGAACCGCCTATAGTGGTGTTGTATGTTGGCCTGGTAGCAGGCATGTTACATCATGCTAGGTGGACAGCTCGATGATTCAACCATAGTCAAGAGTTTTTTTCCAGGTGCTGCAATACGCCTGAGACGTCATCGGGATGACGTCTTTGCGTACATGACTCTTGGCAGGTATGAGCGAGTTAATATCTATTTTTAGACTACTGGTCATCGTGCACTGCCGATCGACGTCACTAAATGGGCCATATAAAAGCCTCCAAACAGTGAAAGAGAGGGAGTCTAATCTTGAAGAGTCTTAGAGAGTATTTTGAAGTATGAAGTCAGACCTGAATGTGTGTGGGTCGGCATCGGGACCACTGGGGCGACGACGGACATCGTGAGAGTGACAACCCGAGGAGAAGTCAAACACTTGGAGCGTTCTGTTGGCGGCGAAGACCGTGTGGAGCAGCACCTGGAGGGGCGGCGTCATGGCGGTGATGACAGGCATCGAGGCAGGGTAACATCAGCGGGATGCAAGAGGAACAGACAACACTTTGTTTGGGTGTTGTGTCGGCGCGGCTGAGCTGAAAAGGTGCGGCGTCACGTGGATGGCAACATAGTGGTCGGTATCGGGGCTAAGTAACATCAGCAGGCTGCAGCAGGGACAGACAACACTTGGGGTGTTATACCGATGGCAGCAGTGAAGAAGGTGTCGGCATGCTACACAATGGTGGTGGTCTGTGGCGAACAACAAACTAGAGGTGTCGTATCGGCAAGAGCAGTCACTGGCAACTTAGGAGAGTTAGCTATTGGTCGTGCTAGAAGAAGGTGCTTTGTTTGTGGAGAGAGACTGGTGAAGACATCTTGGTGATGTCAGAGTCTACTGTGGAGGCTGCAGGCACATATTTTCGGAACAATATTGGACAGCAGAACAAGAGGACTGCTGCTGCGGGTCGACAGACAACAAGGAGGTGAGCGACAGGAGTCGAACAGAAGACCTCAAGATTGAAGACAGTGGTGCACTCCGGGTGCTGCGCAGCACATGGTGAGCCATCACTACTTCGAACTGTTAAGTTTGTACATTGTTACTATTTGAAAGATTGTTGATTGGATATATGACTGAATTTTTATTGATTTGTAGTCATTGATTAATGGTCAATATTTTTGTGCTTCAATGGTCAAAGATAATTAACATTTCTGTGCCACAGTAGTAATTGTGTGCAAAAATTAAGGGTGTTGTGAAAGTTACAGTTGATTGCTGTTTTGTGTATGCTTGTAAGTTTTGTGAGCTAGTATATCAAGAATTTATTTAAACTCTTTTATTTCTAATTATAAGGCCTGTCTCCCAAACAGATCAAAGAATTGCCCACATGTAAGTTTTTTGCTAAACTTGTAACACTGGTGTCAGAAGTGGGATAGAGGCATCAATAAATTTCATAATTAATTCTTTAAATTAAATCACTGCACACAATTAATATTCAATTAAACTAAGCCACTTTACAAATTTCATGTTTAAGTTGCAATTGTAAAGATGAATGATTACCACAAGCACTTCAGCAGGGATATAAGCACTAAAGGTCCTCATTAAGGGAATGAGTGGTTAGGTAATTGGTCAGACAAATTCAGTCAATGTCCAAGTAAAAACGGAAAATTAAAATGTAGATAATGTAAATAAGCAAATAGAGAAAGTTAGTAATCTTGTAGACGATTAAATGAAAAGATAGACCAAGTGAACGAAGTAGTGGACAGAAAAATAGACGATGTAAGAGAGTTTGTGTACCTGAAAAGAGTTCATGTAAATGTAAAGATAGGAAACCTGGACAAGAATGTAGATTATGTGAAAAAAATGCATGCTGCAACAAATAAGTGATCTGAGGAACAAGTGACAAGACTTTCGTCATCATCAGTAAAGTAGTCATCTTGTTATTGGAGAAGAAAAAATAATAGAGTCTGATGTGTCTGTTCGAGACGAACAGACTTAATGAGGGGGCTGCGTTGTGTGGTGGCCTGGTAGCAGGCATGTAACATCATGCTAGGAGGACAACGCGATGATTCAACCACAGTCAAGGGTTTTCCCAAAGGTGCTACGACACGCCCGAGACGTCATCGGGATGACGTCTTTGCGTACGTGACTCTTGGCAGGTATGAGCAAGATAATATCTATTTTATACCTCTTATCATCATGTTGTACCACCGATTGACGTCACTAAATGGGCCGTATAAAATCACCCAAACTGCGAAACAGAGGCAGTCTAGTCTTAAAGAGTCTTAGAGATTTTTTTGAAGTATGAAGTAAGACACGAGTGTGTGTGGGTTGGCTTCGGCACCACTGGGACGACGACGGACATCGTGAGCAGTGACAACCTGCAGAGCAGACAAACACTTGGAGTGTTCTGTTGGCGGCTAAGAGAGCATGAAGCAGCACCTGGAGGGGTGGCGTCATGGCGTCGAGGCAGGGTACCATCAGCGGGATGCAAGAGGAACAGACCACACTTGGGGTGTTGTGTCGGTGCAGTGGAGCTGACAAGGTGCGGAGTCTCGCGGATGGCAACATGGCGGTGATGGTCAGTGTCAGGGCTGAGTAACATTAGCGGGCTGCAGAAGGGACAAACACTTAAGGTGTTGTGTCGATGCGGTGGAGCTGACAAGGTGCGGTGTAACACTTGTGTTGTATCGACAGCAGCAGTGAAGGTGTTGGCATGCTACAGAAAGGTTGAGGTCTGTAGCGAACAACACTGGAGATGTCGTATCGGCGAGAGCAGTCACTGGCAACTTAGGAGAGTTAGCTATTGGTCGTGCTAGAAGAATGTGCTTTGCTTGTGGAGAGAGACTGGCGAAGACAATTTGGTGACATCAGAGTCTGCTGTGGGACTGCAGGCACATACCTTCGGAGCAGTACTGAGCGGCGAAACAAGACAGAGTGGCCACAGAAAATTGGAAATGAAATTCCCTGACATTTCCAGGTTTCCCTGACGATTAACAAAAAATTCCACGACTATCTGTGTGAAACTCATATGCAGTTCATATCCAATTCATCCTATGAAATGTTTCACAATTTAAGATCTAGTAAGTAGGCTTTACATCTCACCAACAGCAATGTCATTAGAATGAGTGAGAGAATTTTGTCAGCATTTACCATCGAGGTCTTCAGCGCTGGTGAGGGGTAACATGAGGAGAGTATGGAGCGGCGCCGGAATGAAAGGGTGAGGGAAACGGGAAAACCCAGTGAAAGCCAGCCGACCATCGGCATCGTCCTGCATGATTCCCACATGCAAAAATCCGGAGGCGACCCCACTGGTAATCGAACCCGGATCACCTTGGTGGGATGCGAGAGGTCTGACCACACGACGACCGTGGACCAATGTCATTAGAGATGATGACACCACTAGGTATAATGACAACAGTTGGAATAGGAGTTGGTCATGGTCTTTTTAAAGAAACCATCCTAGCATTCGACTGGAGAAATTGCGGGAAACCATTGAAAACCAAAATCAAATGGCCGGAGCCAGAGATCAAGCTTGAGTTCTCCTAAATGAAAGTCCAATGTGTTACCGTTGCTATTCCTCATTCTGTACTTCACAATTTAATTTTTGCAAACATTAGTCACATAATGTATACATCTGTATGTGTTTCTTATAAATACTGCCAGCATTGATGTTGAACTAAATGGTATTCAAGTTTACCTCTGCACTTTACAGACATAACACAATTAAGATTAAAGGCAGTGGCAGTATGTGATCAGATCACTAGCTTCCAACAAAGGTAATCCAGGTTTGGTCACTGGTGGAGTCAGTTTGGATTTTACAATGTTGGAATTTGCCGGACGATGTCGTTGGTCACTTATTTTTTAGGGATCTCCCATTTCATCTACTCTTGCAGTCCAGTGCTGCTCCATAAACATCATTCACCCCACACAAGTTGTCAAAATCATAGTTGTTATGAGCCGTCCAAATCTCACTACTCAGTTAATTGCAGTGTGATTTTACTTGTAAACCTCTTTGTGAAATACTCGCACAATCAACTAACTTTTACTTAGATGTTAATATAGTTTAATTTGATAGTCATGATGCTTACAATTAGAAAACTCAAATTAACTGAGACTTACTTAATACTCTTCGAAATTACAAACAATTGTTTAAAAACAATCATTAGAACACAAACACTTTACTCACTGACACGACAGATCCAGCATCATACTTTTTTCAATGTATAGTAGGCCTACATGAGAAACTTTTCCCTGACCGCTCACAAAATTCCCTGACAATTCCCTGTTTTCCCTTACCACTTTCAAATTCCCTGACGTTTCCCTGTTTTCTGGGTTTTCCAGGTCAGTGGCCATTCTGCAAGAGGACTGCTGCTGCGGGGTGATGGATAACAAGGAGGTGAGCGACGAGAGTCGAATCAAAGACCTCGAGAGTGAAGAAGGTGGTGCACTTGGGGTGCTGCACAGCACAGGGTGAGCCATCACTGCTTCGGACTGTTAAGATTGTAAATTGTCACTATTTGAAAGATTGTTGATTATAGACATATGACTGAAATTTTATTGTGATTTGTACTTTTTGATTAATGTTTATTTGTGATTTGATTGTTAAAGTTAATTAACGTTTCTGTAGCACAGTAGTAACTGTGTGCAAAATTAAGGGTGTTCTGAAAGTTATAGGCCCTGTAATGCCATCTATGAGTGTGACGAACTATGGCATGCAGTATTTTCGTATTATCGTGTGCAGCTCCTGTGTAAAAACTTCTGTTGAAGATGTAAACCCAGCAACCAGCGGCAATCGTCCAGCACGACTCCTACATTTGAAAATCCTGGGGATCAAACTTTCGCTGTACCCGCTACACTAACCCAGTCCCCAGTAAATAATCTGAGAAAAATATTATAGACCTTTATACAGCTGAGTACTGATTGATGATCTTGTTTATTAACTCACCTCTCCGATTTTATTTCCGATATATTTCCTTCTTGGAACCTGTCTTCTGGACATATGGCTACCAGCTATCATCATCGCAGTTCTTAAACTGAATTATTTTGTATTTTACAGCCAAATTATTTGCAGTCTTGTAGGCATGCTTTTTTCTGCAATGTTCCAACCACTTGTCCTATTTTACTATTCCATTGCACAATACTCCTAAATACCTGTATTTAAAAGTTTTTGTTGTTTTGGCATTGTTAATTTCGCAAAACAAACGGCACTGCTAACTCTTCTTGAAATATTGAAACACTATCTATATAAAATATATCCCCACATGATACTGACAACTAAAGACGATCCACATTCGTGTTCACATGAATTGTACGCGACTGGCGGAAACCTCCCTAGACATGCATGCGGACTTGTGACAGTGCTGGCCATTTTTTGGAAAACAAGGGGTTGGAAATAACTCGGCCACATTCCTTGCAGAGAGAGAGGGACAGACAGAGAGATAGAGATGGAGCTTGCTAACCGTTGCAAGTACTGATGGACAGATGCATGGCACGTGGCCAGGTGCGCCGGAGCGACATTTTGAGAAAAAAGGGGGAGCAAAGACGCGTGTATGTTATAAATATGCACGTAAAACAAAAAGATGGTCCAGGGGTCTTCCCCTTAAAACTGTGAATTTTTAGATACAAAAAGGTGACATTTAATTGTTTCCGAACAGAAATATTATTAAGTATAAAACCGCCATAAACACTACGAAGAAAAAAATTCAAAGTTACAAATGTATTACATATACGCTGAAAATGTGTGTGGAGGACACATACTTCCCCCTCCCTCACAAATGAGTTGGAGGAGGGGGGAAACATACTCTTCCCCTCACACAAGAGAGTCGTGGGAGGTGAAACCTCCTCTGCTGCACCCATGGCTCCGGCACCACTGAATGTGGCTACTTAGTGCCTCTTCATTCTCCCGAAAAGCAACATCACCCCCTCCCACTGTCCCACAGCTTTACACATCACCCTCCCTTCCTCAACGGTAGGCCCATGGCAAAATAGGAATAGCAAATACTTTCAAAAACTTGTTTTATTTTTTCTCCTCTCACAATAAGTCATTGCTCTTTCCCGCGCATAGAAGTATACCAAATGAACTTATGATTTTTTTAAATCTTATTCCGGTTTTCTTCTCCCCCCACTGAAATTTCTATGACGCAACTTGCGTCATAATCTACCCCTGTAGGCACCCCTGATATAACCGATCCGAATACCACAACTCGTAAGCGTCCCGACGCATAAATTAAAAATACGCCCGGTGGTATCACCACGGCTCGTCGATCTCTTGATTCACCATTCTCTCTCTCTCTCTCTCTCTCTCTCTCTCTATCTATCTATCTATCTCAAGGCGTTTCGATGCATAAACTGATGCCCTGGAGCCAGTATCCACGGTTCGATGACATTTCTCTGTCAACTTAAAGACGTCTTGACGCCTAAACCGATGCCCTGCGGTGGCACCCCAGCGAGCCGTTATCTGCGTCTCAACGCTGTCTACCGCGGCTCGAAAACGTCTGTACCAAAATCCGTTAACAACTCAGCTTTGTATATAGTAGATGTGTACCACGTTTAGTGACGTTCTGATAAATATATCCGAAGAAATGTGATACTATGCTAAAAATATAATAATGGGCGCAATTTTGAAAATATGCAAACACAATGAACAAAAGACACAATATTCATGTCAGCTGTGTATGTAGTAGGCCTGTATGTGTACCAAGTTTGATGAAATTCCGAAAAATATACCCTAAAATATGTGACAGTATGCTAAAAATATAAAAATGGCCACCATTTTGAAAATATGAACCCAGGATGAACGAAATACACCATTTTCAAGTCAACTTTATATGTAGTATATGGGTGTACTAAGTTTGGGGACGTTCTGATGAATACATCCTAAGATTTGTGATACCATGCTAAAATTATAAAAATGGCCACCATTTTGAAAATATGAACACAGGATGAATGAAACACGCAATATTCAAGTCAGCTTTATATGTAGTATGTGTGTACCAAGTTTCGTTAAGTTCTGAAATATATTTCCTAAGATATGTGATACTATGCTAAAAGAATTGTGTGTATATATGGCCGCCATTTTTAAAATATGCACACTGGATAGCCGAAATACATAAAAGTCAAGTCAATTTTGTATGTAGTAATGTGTACCAAGTTTGATAGAATTCTCAAGTACAGTCCCGTGATCTAGTTTGACCAAAAATTGTAAAATGGCCGCCACTTTGAAATTATTAACATGGCGTAAACGAAATATATAAAAGCAAAGTCAGGTTACAAATGTTGTATATGTGTACAAAGTTTGACTAAATTCTGTCTTCTAGTACAAAAGTTTTTATGGGGACACACTCATGGACACACAGACACACGGACAGAAAGGTGATCTCATAAGCCTATTTTTTCATTCGGGAAGTAGGCTAATAAGCATAATAAGTATAACTGTTGTAACTCCGAAAATATTGCCTGAATTAGTAAAATGCAAAACGAGAGGAATCCGTTGGTCTTCACTTCAAACTATTCAAAAATAAAATACTGGGGCCACCGCTTAAAGTCCCATAGTAAAAAGACTACAACGGAAACCTTGCACGCCAGTTTGGCGCGCTGCGAATAGAGGCGATATGCTTCTCGTCAAGCGTGGGACACTGGCTCTTATCGCTACGCTGTTACCACTCGTCAAAGGTGGAAATTTGACACCGCGAAGGACTCCTCTTAATAGCTCTATATGCCTCAATATGCGATACTTGTCTGAAGAACAGTTTGTTTTCCATATCTATACTGTCATAACTTCTTTGATTTATAGCATTTATAAGAGTAGCCATAGCCGCTTTATTTCCATGCTTTTACTGTTGCTCAGAAAAATTACAGTTTGGCTCATCACGTGTAAATATATCATTCACTTTAGAAAACTTTGACTTGGCACGTATTGACGGCTTCCTATTTAATTTGCCGCAGTATTTTACCTTACTATTTCTAATTAGCTGTGTGAATTTACTACGGAGTGATTTATATTTTAGGTGCAACTCATCAGAGAGATAAAGTTTACATTTTTTGGCCGTTTTGTATTCCCTAAACGCAAAGTCACGTTGTGAAATGAGCGATTTAAGGCGAAAGCTCCTTATAAAACTTGGCGGCAGGCCTGTCACGAATCATAAGAATTTGACAGATACGACACAAATACGAGTTTGAGAATTTGGAGTTGGTAAGAGCACACATCCATCGTCATTTTAACACCAAGAACAAAATAATTGGATTGTTAGTCTTCCAATACAAATTGTTATAAGCACCTTGTTTTTTTTACCTAAAATATTAATTAAATTCAGCTGTAAGTGACATTTTTTTTTTTTTAATTTTTAATGCTGACTTCCAATTAATGTGGTCCTGGGGTTAATCTTCACTGACTGAACCCTAATTGTTCTGTCAAAAGAATTTCAACAAATTATAATTAATTATTTTTGGTATAGAGGTGCCTGAAATCAAAACATTTACAATTAATATTAGAGAAGTATTCTTAAATATCTAGTTTCTAAAATATTCATGCAATGTGGTCTGACGCGTACTTGAATGTGGAATTTTTTCAGAAAAATGCATTGATAATTATAGATGTAGGAGCTGAAATTAAACAACCATTCTCTACTCCGCTCTACACGACTCCACTCCAGACGTGGTACTCTCTCTCGCACGTCGCGCCCAGTTCCTCCCTACTTCACGTCCGGGCGGCCGGGAAGGAGGAAGGCGAGGCTAGCAGTACTCCTATTACATGCTTATCTCGTGCTGGGTAGGAGCTGCGAGTTTCGCACGATACTGATAGCATACACAAATTTCAACATATAATTTTACTATGGTAGCTTCGCTTGGCTGTGAACGCATATGAAAAGGAAGTTAACAGAGTTTGGAAAACCTGTGTTGTGCGATGGGATGTAAATCGAAGCCTCCACCTTCTAGAGCTAAAAAGAGAAGGTTTTACGGCAATAAGTTGAAGAATATCGACAAGAAAACTTCCGTGTCGAAGGACGAACTTGCGTTAGTCTGAACGGAAGTTATTTACTGTATGACGCAGGTTAATTTTGTAAGTAACACCACGAATACGCTCTGGTTTTTTGGATTTAATTTACTTTAAACCGTGCGTAGACACAGTTCGAATTATATGTTACAACAAAATTGCAAATTATACACTTGCGCACATTATGGTGGAAGATAAGACACATAATTTGTAGGCACATTACCGTGACTTCCGTTTCAGAAGCGTTCCTTCTGTGAAAAAAATAAAATAAAACAGAAATGCCAAATGAATGCTAAGACATTCATCTGTAAAGTTTCTACGTTCAGTTATTTATCTGCACTATTGAACTACGTTCAATATTATTTGAGGCCATGTACATAAATAGGTTAAATAAAAATTAGTAAAATATTACGAATTTCAAAGTGACATTACTCCATTAATTGGTTAGTTTATGTCATTGTTAGCAGGTTAGTTTATGACATTGTTAGCAGACATGTCTAGTGTGACTGAGCCTCAGGCCAACGATAGCCCCAAGTTCCTTTTTTAGACAGGACAGAAGAATGTGAAGTTAATGTTTGTATAGTATGTGTGTCGGACTTTCGTCTATTCAAAATGTGTTTGGTTTCCGCCATTTTCTTTTTCCTTCACAAAAAAGAACATGTGTAAGAAGGGAAAACTTCTCTGTTCAGTCTGTTTACAGTTTAACTAACTTATTTTGAAATCAGCCTTCGAAAAACTAAATATATCAACTCAATTTTACATAATGAAGAAAACAAGATCGTGGTTTTTTTAATGATTGTTAATATTTGATGTTTGAATTGTGTTGTCAGATATTCAAGGATAATTTCATTAATTTGTATAACAGGTACATATTTACGATGTTGACATTTTACGGCAGCAATTGGCCGAAGCATTAATACAAAACGGGTCGTAAAAAAAGGTACCCAGGATTTAAAAAAAATTAGCTCTTTATCGCGAACAGGTTTATGCTGATTTATTATAATATTATGCATGTGTGTGACATTTTACGGTCAGGGGCGTAAACAGAAAACGGATGGGGAACGTAATAGGTAGGGCCGTGAATTTGTCGCGAAAAGATTTTTGCCCCACTTTGTTTCAGTGACTCACGTGCACATCGGTAGTTCTGTTTCAAGGTTATTGGCAGCGTGTCTTTGTTCAGACACGTTTCTCATTTTACTGCACCAATCAGAATAAGATTATTGTGACTCCTTACGTCTGTAATTTGCCAAGGCAAGTGAGAGTAAAATTATCCAATTACGGGTGATGTAGCAGACCTGTAGACGTGCACATGACGCTTCGAAACCAAATGTTGCAAAAATCTTTTCACCATAAAATCGTGGCTCTAGTAATAGGGTATGTATCACCCCCTTCCCCCTTTTATGCAAATGAAAACAAAATATTTGAGAATTATTATATCCTACGGAAGTATAAGCAATGCATATCTGTTAACGATTGTTGCAAGATACTGTTGATGTATTCTGTCACACGTTAGGGTAACTAGTTGCAAATATATATCCCTCCCTCCACAAGATTTTCCAAATATAAAAATGTGAATCACCCCCTCCCCCACAACCTCTCTCACGGCCACTCCGAGACAAACCCTGCTTACTTATCTGTGTATGGTAATCGTTATCATACTAACCGCTAAAACGTTTTATTTCGTCTTAGTAAACAAATGCTCATGAAATACAGACGATCACAGGCAAAATAACAATATCGAAAATTCAGAGGTTTCGATGGCACGGCAAAAAGCCGCAACATCTGAAAAGAAACCTTTGCGTCTTGAGAGTTGATGAGGGTGAAATAGGTACCGTAGTGAAATATAGATCAGCGTTGGTAATTCAAAGGCGGAGGAAATTAATAACTCCAGTAAAAACCCGCCGACCTGCAGCTGGCGTGTAGTACATAGTGTGCTGGAACGCCGCTCCCGCACAGCTTTTCCGTCTTTATGACAAATTGCAACCTCAATGTTTTCAGTTAAACGTAAGTTGTGATGTTTTCAGAAAAATTTCCCAGATTAAGAAAATTTTTAATTGAGCACCTGTGTCTAAGGTTCGAATTAACCCTCGAAAAAGATCTGGTATCATTCCAATCTCGAAGACAGTTTTCGTGTGAATATTTTGTTCAACTGCGTAAAACTGGTAGGCTACCATGTATTTTAGCTGAAGGTGAAAGGGGGGTCAGCCAGTGATCTTCATAATATAATACACCTGAAACAGGTTAAAAACAAATACCACATGGGTAATACTATATGTTTGTGAAGCTCCATGGTTCTACATTGCGAGAGATGGTACGCAAACACGTGAATTAAAACCATTGCAAAGATTCAAGAACGATGAAGACTATATAAATGATAAGTTTTTGTAAAATATTTGTTATTTAAAAGCATAACTGTTAATAAAAACTTGCTACGCAGTGGAATACAATTAACACCAGCTTTATTGCCAAGCACTCAGTACAAAAACAAACTGCGGCAACCATCTATACAAGTCATGTGATGAAAAACTTAACAGGCTTACCAACACTATGCTACATAATATACCAAATATTTTATTGTAATTCCCAACACTCCCTCTCAATAAAATATTTACATAAGTCCTAACTGTCCTCTGAACTTACAAAACTGTTCCTTAGCTAATGGTTTAGTGAAAATATCTGCTATTTGATCTTCACTCTTAACATACTTGATATCTACAACATTTGCAGAGATAGCTTCTCTGACAAAGTGGTACTTTATATCAATATGTTTCAGTCGTCTGTGACTTTCTGTGCTATTGGCAGCTCTTATTGCAGGCTGATTGTCCTCAAAAATGTCAATAGGAATTACAGCAGGAAAGTTCAAGTCGAACATAAGATTTTTCAACCAATAAGCTTCACTTACTGCTGTACACAATGCTACATATTCAGATTCTGTGGAAGATAATGTTACACAGTTTTGTTTCTTTGAGCCCCAAGTGACAACACATCCAAACACTTTGAAACAGAAACCGGTGGTAGATTTCCTGTCACCACAATCCCCACCCCAATCTGCATCAACATATCCAACAAGCACTACCATTTCAGCTATACACTAATTTCAAATGCAAAGTATCTTTGATATATCTTAACACTCTTTTGATAGCTTTAAAGACATACTCATTAGCACCACTTTGATAACGACTCAACAGAGTTACTGAGGCACACAAGTCTGGCCTTGAACCTGTAACTGCATAGAGCAGACAGCCTATCATTTGTCGACACACATTCTCTACATCCTTGTCATTGCATTTATCACTTAGCATTTCAAACTTGAAATTTTTATCCATTGGTGTATTTATTGATTTGCAATCACTCATGCCATATTTACTAAGTATACCTGTTAAATACTTTTCCTGACTTATTTCAGTGACACCCTCCTGCAAATTCTGTTTGACATGAATGCCCAAGATATCTGACACTAGTCCTAAATCCTTCATGTCAATGTTTTTCCACAGAGCCTTTTTCACATTACATATTTCTGTCTCATCTGAGCCAAACAAAAGCAGGTCATCAACATATACAAGGAGATACAATTTTTGACCATCTTTACACTTACTGTACAGACAATAATCACTTTTAGATCTAACAAAACCTTCTTCACTAATGACTGTGTCAAATTTCCTATTCCAGCATTTTGGTGATCTTTTTAGACCATACATTAACTTGTCCAGTTTCACAATATTGTTTTTACATTTAGCTCCTTCAGGTAGCTTCATGTAAACTTCTTCCGTAATGTCTGCATACAAAAAAGCCCCTCTTACATCTAACTGGTAAATAGGCAATTTGAGTTTATTTGCAACAGCAACAAAAACTCGAAATGTAGCTAACTTTGCTACTGGTGCATATACCTCACTCAAGTCAACAAACTCACTTTGTTAAAACCCTCTCGCAACCAGTCTAGCTTTGTATTCATCTTGTTCATCCCCATGCTTTATTTTAAAAACCCACCTACTACTGATAACAACCTTACCTTTAGGTACTTCACACACAGACCATGTATTATTGTCTTCTACCACCTTCAGTTCCTTATCGATTGCCTGTGACCACTTGCATGCATCCTTTCTCTTCATGGCCTCACTGTACGTGGATGGTTCATTTTCCACACTAAGAAAACATGTTTCATAGTCCTTTAGCCACACTGGTTTCTTGACTTCTCGCTTTCTTCTTGTCATCATATCAGGATGCTCTGCTTCTTCTTCATTCTTACAGCAGTCACTGTCTTCTTCCTGTTGATCACTATCTGGTTCTTGCTTCTCACTTGTCTTTGTTTCTTGATTTACAGGACTATTTATACACTGTAGATGTTGAGAGTTTTTGCTCTCTCCTGACGATTCCAACAGTATTACATCTTCTGTGTTGTTTTGTTGTTCAATATTGCTTTCAGTCAGGAAAATAACATCTCTCTTCAGTTCTACCTTCCTGTCATCTGCAAAGTAGATTCTATATCCCTTAGTGTCTTCAGAATATCCAACAAATATGCCCTGTAAGGATTTTTTTATCCTACTTCTTCCGTTTTTCCTTGGGTATGTGCACAGATACTGAAGAACCAAACACATGTAACTCTTTAACATTGAATGTCTTCTGGGTCCAGACTTCATACGGTGTTTTTTCACTGGTTCTACTCTGTGCAGTTCTATTCAAAATGAAGGCTGAAGTGTTTACAGCTTCTGCCCATGAGTCTTTATTTAACCCTTTTGCATGTGTCATGGTTCTTGCTGCTTCTACGAGCGTCCTCATCTCTCTTTCTGCTTTACCATTCTGTTCTGGTGAGTAAGCAACTGTTCTTTGATTCTGGACACCTGTGTTTTCCAAGACTTGCTTCATTTATTGATTAATAAACTCCAAACCATTATCAGTACGTACAGTCTTTATTTTCCATCCAAACTGGTTTTCTGCCATTTGTATGAATTTCTGCACATGTGATTTTGTTTCAACCTTGTGTTTCATGAAGTACACAAACCTGTAGTTTGAATAATCATCTTTGAGCAACAAAAAATATCTGGAACCTCCTACCGACTTCACTTCCATGGGTCCACAAACATCAGCATGTATGAGCTCCCCTGGGCAGGTAGAAACAGAGCTGCTTTCCTTAAACTGAAGCCTTTGTTGCTTTCCTTCGAGACATCCTGCACACTGGATAGGGTCATCATTTATGTCATGGATTTTGATATTGTTGATTTTTAACACTTGCTTTACATGGTGAAAGTTTTGATGGCCTAGTTTTTCATGCCACAGTAACAAAGACTGTTCTTTTGGCACTGATTTCTCTGGATTGGCCACGACTGCAGTTTCACCAACTCTGTGTCTAAATTGCATTGTCTATAACTTTCCTTCAACATAAGCCACTGCTCCGACTTTACCATTTTTAATGAATTTAGACACTTTATTATCTGTCGACATGACATAACCTCCGTTTGCTGCACTACTGATCGAGAACAAGTTTGTTTTAAGGCTGGGTACATGCAACACACTATTCAAACTGGTTTCCACCCAGTTGTGACCATTATAAGATTGTAACACTATTTGTCCGATGTCTACAGCACTGATGGTCGACCCATCTCCAATCAAGACTGGCTTCTCTCTTGTTAATTTCTCATATGAAGTGTAGACATCACGTTCAAAACACATGTGTTCACTGGCACCGCTATCAACAAGCCATTTATTGTTTGATGATACATCTACCATTGCTGATACCGACACAATGAATGCATTGCCGTTCTCTTCTCGTCTCAACCTAACCTTACAGTCTCGTTTATAATGTCCAGGTTTTTTACAGTAAAAGCACAGTCTCTCGCCCTTTTACTCACTTCCATAATCTTTCTTCCGAGTTCCTGTGTTTATACCTGTGTAGCAACCCTCCTTATTTGTCACTAGTGCCTTACACTCCGATTCTTCATTCTTTCCTCTTCCACCAAAAGCCTTGCAGTTAGATTCTCTAGTGTCTGTTTATCATCTGGAGATGATTCCCAAGCTGATACGAAATGTTTATATTTCTCAGGTAATGACATAAGAACTTTTGTCATAACAAATTTGTCAGAAACATTCTCTCCTAACTCCCTCAACTTATTCTGAAACTCTACTATTTTTGACAGAAAAGTTGACATATCATGGCTTTCATCATACTTGTACACAAAGAAATTCTACTATTTTTGACAGAAAAGTTTACATATCATGGCTTTCATCATACTTGTACACAAAAAAACTTTGCTGCACCATGTGAAGACTTGTATCACCTCGTTGCTCATACACACTGTGCAACTTTCTCCACATCTCACAAGCAGTATTACATGTAATAATGGGCAACATTACACTCTCAGAAAGTCGGGCCACTATCAGACTTTGAGCTTTCGCATCATTTTCACCCACTCTGCCCGCTCAGCTTCTGGCTTGGGTTTCGAGCCATCTACAACACTGAAGACGTACAGTCCTCGTAACAATACAACAATCTGGAATTTCCATACATTCCAATTTTTTGTCCCTTCTAGCTGGATAACACCCACTGACGTACTTGCTGTCATCTGCTCCATTCTTCAGTGTAGTTTAACAATTTCTTGCTACGTTTTGTATCATAACCGAACACTGCAAAAGTGGTTACAGTTACGTAAATGTCACATGTAAAAATTTTCATAGTAGTAAAATAACTATACAAGTAAAATTTGTGCTATTGCAATTCTTAACATTTAATTTTTTATTAACGTAGTACTTTAGTGATGTGCTTTATAGAGAGCTTGTTAACTTTTAATACAGTGAATAGTAATTGTGCATAACAATCTGATATTTCGTAGACTAGTTCTAAAAAATATTACATTATATGCGTTTGGCAAAACCTTAAATATTACATGTGTAATGTGGTTACTAACACCAAGTTATTTTTACTATTTAGGCATCTCGTCAGTTAAAAATGTCAACATTCTTTTCATGTCATCAACTGTAATATGCAAAGGCCTAGATACAGAGTTTGTATAGATTTTGAGATAATTATTATTTAAAACATAAACGGAGTCGATATCAAATCTTTCAACTGTTTTTTACATAGCCTATGTTATTTCTTATGTAGCAGAATTTTTCCAACTCATAAACCGGAATGGTTTTCTCTAATTATCTAATTACCTGTATTTTTGTTGATTAAATAATTATCTGAAAGTGTACAGTCTCTTCCCTGAAAAAAAAAATTGGCAGTAAAGTACACAACATTAGTAATAAATCAGTTGAACGATTTCCTTATATCGATTCTCGTTTAGGATGTAAAATTTAATTTTCAAAAATTGTGGATACTGCGCGACGAGGCCTTAGATAATAGTCGCCTGTTATTTTAAAAACAAATTACTTTGTAAAATTACAAATAATTGATTTGTATGGCTGCATTCCACCGTCGTCGGCCACCACGTCGGAAGTGTCCGTTCCGCTATCCCTGACCCTTTCGCCCCCCCCCCCCTTTTTAAACTTTCTGTCGCTAAAAGAGCGCCAAAACCTAATTTTATTCCCGAACCCTGTCTGTAAAGTATCAAATTCTTATCTTACCGACGGATAGTTGTATTAGAACTTTCCGGGACTCATAATATACGACTACACCCCTAACATGTGGCGTTATCTCGGAACCATTCCCCAACCGAATCCTGATCTACTTGGTGAGAAGCTAGCACTTATCAACTGCACTACCGTGACCTGATAAAACACTGATGCTTTCCAGAAAAGAGTTTCTATATTAATTGTTCAAATTTAATTTTTCCGTCCATAGAATTAAATATTCCCGATACACAGTACTAGCTTTCGGAGAAAAAAGAGTAATAATTCACAATTTGAAGCTATTTTTAGTAATGAACTATGGTATATATATATATATATATAGACTAAGATATTTTTAAACCGCAATAATAGAACTGTTTAGGCCTACATGTGGGAAAAAAGCAATTTGACTCAGCCGCAAATCGGCCTGCTAAATGTAATCTATGGTCAACATTTGCCTCCTTTGGTAATAGAACATGGATACCCAGATGCAGGCAAAGACACAAATCTGAACCTCATCAGCGGCCGGTTTATAGTAGATGGAAAACATTTTGTTAAGAGTATATGCAGTTTAGAAAAAACATCTTTATATGTGCTTGAAAAATTCAAGTGGATGGTTTCAGCTCATTTCATCCAAAGAATCTGGCTGTATCTGGTAATTGAATTTTCAGTGTCCGTACTGTTTAGAGAAGAGGCGTGTAACCAGTGAACCAGAGGAAAACAAAGTTTATACACATAGCATTCATGTCTCTATGTCTGTTATGAATGAACCCAGCAAAACAATCATTGATTCTGCTAGAATAGTTGGCACGAAAAGAAAACTCGTATCCTTGACCGATGAACCAGAAGAGACTCTACCCAAGAGAGTATGCAAAGGATTAACTCTGCGAGATGCTGTAGTGTGAGGATTCGTATCAAATGGCGGAGGTTACTCTAACATGGAGGAAGTGTTTTCTTTTTTTGGGAATTATGCCAATGGACAAGAAAACATATTACAAAACCGAAGAAAACAGGGGGAAGGTAACGCTAGTATTTTTATAAAATAAATTCTTCTTAGTAATTAGACTATCTGTAATTTAACTTCTGAATTCGTGGTGAAAGGTTCAAAATTTTCTTGTCATTACCAGTGTTCGATCCATTATATTTAGTTACGTATTGTCCTAACGCGTTGCTTTCATGAAATATTAAGTCTTAAAACATTGGATTACATTAATAACAATATAATTATTTATTACTTGGCCATACAGAATAATTGAAACGGAATTATAGGTTAGCTATCGAGGATGGCCACAGATCCAAAACAACAACAATAAGCAGTCATATAATGGTCTCTAATATCTACTAAAATTAGAGTTTAGTTCTTAACATTGATACTTTTAGAAAAATTGTGTGTAGCAGAGTGAAATAATACAAGAAAAAAATTTATTAGGTTACAAACAGATTTATTGAATGAACTTTGGCAAATATATATGTTCACCTTAGACAATAATTTTCTCTGTAACGTTTCTTTCTTTGTATCATAAGAACTTATACAGGCCAAAAATTTAAAGCAAATAAGTAATTTTACGTTTGTTGTTAAAGTATGTATATAGGCGAAAATTGACATGAGTTACACGAATAACAACTGAAAATTTATGGGGGCCCTAAAAGGTTGACCAATCCGAGGTTTCGGTTTTTGCAGTGATCATTTTGAGACTGCAATTTGGACAACAAAAAGAGCGTACATTTCAACTTTATTGCTCAAGAGCATCTTACTATAATGACACTTCTATTAATATTTACCTTTCAAAGAGTTTTATACAAAATTATATTAATACACCAACACCACGGTTATGTTAACATTTAACTTAATGTTACATAGTAAATCTTACTAAATGTTTATTACCTTTCATTTCCCAATACGTTATAATTCAACCCTCAGTATTTACCACCATCGTAAGGTGGCGGAACAGTGGTGCTCAAAACCAAAATTTCACAAATTTGTGTGAACATGCCACTGAAACCTTTGTTTCCAAACTACCAAACTTATGTTTCCGAAATCTGAAATTTGGTTCAATGTATGAAAATTGACTCAGGAAGATTAAATTGACCTTAGAAAATGATTTTGTAAACGTTTGTATGTATATTTGTCTTCGAAGAAAACATTTTTGTTGGGTCAATGAAATCTTCCTGTCAAACTAATGATTTCCATAATTTTACAGCAGCTCTTGAATTGTATAATCAATTTTTAAAAAAATTTAAACCGATATTGTAAAGTCGTTCCGACCATCTTGTTAAAAATCGTTTTAATTGTGTTGCTTAAATTTTTCTGAAGACAGAAATTGTTGTAATTTTTCGTACTTATTGAACAGCTAATACGACTGTCGGGCGTATGTAATGTCTCGAAGGCCCTCAAATTATATGCAGTCCCGTTGTTGAATACGTATTACAATATCTTTTATCCGAAAAGAGAACACGCGTTGCTTTTGCCATGGATAACAAGGGTGGTGACTATGAGGCTGAGAGTTTCCCGTACTTGTTAAAAAAAATAACTCCTACAAAACTACAGGAATTAAATTTATGGGCCGCAACTTCCCAGTCCACGAAATGCGTTGCAGAATGTTACGGAAAAACATATAGTTACGAAACTATTAAACGCTCTTCATCGATTGTGTGCGTTGAACAAGAAAAATGTAGGTAATCACGTTCTTTTACCTCCTTGATTTGAAATCGTCTTTGTAGTAATATATTAAGTATATCGTCGCTGGTGAAGAAATGTTGGCTTTACGCGTACAGCGTAAGACAATAAATTTATAAAACTCAGTGTATACCGTGTACTGTAAATGAAGAATGTTAGTAGTTGTATGAAAATCTGCCCTCTCTTTGTTCCTTGAAACAATTAGCTGGCTGAGTGTAATTGCTTAGTGTTTCATAAGTACCATTAACATTACAAATTTACCGTATACATTTTATAAGCCACGGCAAGGTATACTGCTGTGAAATAGAAATCTTCCCTGCAGCCTTTGATAACGTGTAACATGATACGAGCTTCTCCCGTGACAAGGCCAGCACGCCCCATTCCCTTGAGCACGCCCAGCCTGACTACGCGGGGCAGACGCAGGGCTTCAAGTAAACAATTCAGTAGGGGAAATGGAGTTAACTTCCGCGCGCAAGCTTTACGAAATAGTGCATGCAAACACTGCGTCGCGGATTTGATTCACACCAGTCGCGTCTACCCTCTCACCTTAAGGCTGTCCCAGACGCTAGCATTAAAGTACAATATGGCGGATAGTGTGTAGTTCGTCGCTGGTACGCTCGTGTTTAGAGAGGTCTTTAGCAGGTGCAAATCGAAGTTTTCGCCTTTAAAAATTGTTGAGTCGAAGGTTTACCTCTCGCGGTATTTGTTGGTGTTATCGTGAAGTTGTGAAGTGCCGGATTCTTGTCGCGAAATAAGGTTTTTAACTTTCTACACTGAACACGGAAAGCATGGCCGGCCGACAGGTTGAGATTCTGCAGCAGCTTGAGAGCGTAGTGGAAGAGCGGGTCACGGCCCTCTTGCAGTCGGAAAGTGTGGTCAAGAACATTGTCGCGTCGCTAACGTCTGCGGTCGTAAAAGCTGTTGTGGAAGAACTGAAAGTGACACTGGACTTCGACCTAGAAGAGACGAAGAAACTACAAGCAGAAATAAAAAAACGAATGAAGAACTGAAGAGGACGAAGCGAGAACTAGCACTGGCAGCCGATGAACTCGAGCAGTATCAGCGTCGAGCAAATGTTCGTATTTTCGGTGTTCCGGAAGGTGACAAAGAAAAGACTGACGATTTGGTGTTGTCACTTTTCAGCCAGAAACTAGGCCTACCGCATATCTCGATCTCGGACATCGACAGGAGCCACCGGGTCGGCAAAAACAAAGGTGCAAAGCCTAGGCCGATCATCGTGAAGTTCGTGTCATACCGTGTGCGAAACTTAGTTTTCATGTGCAAACGAAAATTGGCAGGAACTGGCGTCACTATTCGCGAAGACTTGACTGCGGAGCGACTGAAGGTACTGCAGGCCGCCATTGACAAGCACGGGCTACGGA
>PNEQ01072060.1:0-21488 GCA_003012365.1 Medauroidea extradentata
AGCTCCCGTTATTCTTTCGCGTTTTTCGAACCTTCCTTCATTTTTTTACGTTCCAAAACTTCGCACACCTCACTTCTCTTAACCAATTTTACAACCTCTATTCACTATCGATAGCACGGCAAACCAGGTCACAGTACGCGATGGTGATCAAGTAAAAACTACTTTCATAGGTAGAAACCTGGAGACCATTACCACTGATGAATTCTATTACAATATAAATTACAACACCAGGAACACGTAATAAAATAACACGGCTCGAGGTGTCTACGGCCAAAGATACTTAGGTATACATAAACAAACAAACGTCAATATTCCTAAACATAAACAAATCAGGCGGATATATACAAATAATCAATTGCTATGTTACAATGTGTATGTATGTATAGCCTATATATACATACTAAATTTTAGAGCGTGTATTTGTTTACGTTTTGTATGTTTAACTGACCGTCCTATCTGATAGATGAATCATTAACGCGGAAGTTATTAAAAGAAAAGGCAATAAAAAACGAGTTTTTAACTTACTTTTCTTTTTAAAAAAATGTCCTAGTCTTTTGACGTGTTTTAAATTATAGTAGACTTTCATAATTTTCAACTGTATCAGAAGTTTAGTATCAAGGAATTGGATGTTTATTATTTATTGTTTAAGATGTTGTCTTAGATACCGGACTGTAAATTTAATTTAAGCAAGGTATTCTGAGAGTTATAATATGGGCACTGAATTATTCCAGTTTCAGTCGCTTGTATTTTTTACACCGGGAATATCGAGAAATATTATCTGAAAAAAAAATTATCTTAGTTTACTTAGCATACTAGGAATTATTTGTACAAATAACCATTTTTATTGCATATGCATCAAATAGAAAAAAAACACTCTGTCATGTAATCTTATTAATACAAAATTTGTATAAAAATGTGCAGTGTATTGTTACGGAACGTTACAAAAACGTTATAATAAGTGTATTTAATAATATTTAAATTTCTGAAGTTTTTGAAAAATCTTAATGCTTGTAAATCGGTTTGCATGGTTTTATGATTCTTTTAAACGTAAAATATTCTACGTCGAGTTTTATAGGGACTGTTGCGGAGAAAATCATTTTCGAATGAAAAAAAACATATTCGCTGATATGTTTCTTTATGAAATACTGTATGCATTTACAAGTTACTTGATATTAAGTATTAAAATTAAACATTATCAAAGCTCCTCATTGTTGCAGTACTTATTCGTCAATAAATTTTACATAAAACTTAAACATTGTTAAAGCTTCTCAGTGTCGCATTATTCCTCAACAATAATGTATACATGATGGAATTAAGTCCTTTGCCACCTTGGAAGCCTTTCTAAGTGTTACAGGAAGCTGTTAAGTAAATGCCATACGATTTTGGCTTGTGGGTAACGTGACGTAGCAATATCCCTCGCTGTCCTCCAGTTTCTTTCGTTATTGCATTCCGCCGCTCATCCATGCACACCTCACATCACGGTTGTAAATTTTGCTGTATTATATAAAAAAATTACACATATTCAAGGCTTCCGAAACGCTTAGAATCATTTATGTTCTTAGCGCTTTGAATCCAATGCGTTAGCTGGTATTCCTCACTTAAAAAGTATTTTTAGTAATAAACTGTTTGAAGGCTGTTGTATTTAAATCATGTCTCAAGCTAAGCTTGGCATATGACGTAGAAAACGATACGGGAGGAGAGTCAGAAGAAAAAACCAGCTATTCCAATTTTTTCAATGAAAATATAAATTGACACAGTAAACACGCAAAGAAAAATACTGTGGAAATGCAACAATTTAATTAATACAATATTCGACTGATTATGTTCACGGAAAGGCAGAATCTCATTTGATAAAAACATATTTGCTCAGAATGACTGGTTCTTTGTTAGACATTACTGCTTACAAATAAACCTTCGGTAAGTTATTTGAAGTTTTTACCTTAGCCTTGATTTATGATTTTGTATTTTTGCTGAAAATGCGTCTCTTTGTAAATAATGTCTGACATCTTATTAATATTAAAGTTAGCCTTTTCCAAAAATGTTGGGGACCCATTGTATATTTTTACGTTATTAGGTTCTTGGACTATTATTGTTATAAAGGAGGAAGAACAGTATGATTTTATTGAACTATAAACCAGTTACATACAAACTCTGTGACAAAGAAACAAGTAAATAGGGTCTGGTGTGGGTGTTTCTGTCATTCATCTGTTTGCAGTATATTACAGCGTACTTTGATTTCAATCACGTTTTAAAATATACATAGATGAACAGTTATTGGGTTCTTCACGTGTTCGTGTGTTAAAATGTGTAAACATCATCACTTCAAGAGTTAGTAATTGTGTTGAAACAAATCCTTGACTTCGAATATTGTTATTATTAGAAGTTAATAAATAAAACCGAAATTTATCGTTAGTACGTGTTTGTAATAGTTTACGTTTTCATTTATCAATTTGCGCAAAGAAAATGTATGTTTATTTAATGCACACTAATGAGTATGTTTGTATTATTAATCTATACTACTCGACCACAACAACTAGTCTTCCCGCGAGGGGAAGAAGCGTGGCGTTAGTAGTAGGTATACACGTCACAGGGAGGGGAAATGTACTGCGCCTGACACGAGTTCATGGCACACGGTCAGTGGAGACGTAGCACGGTGATAACCGAGCCAGCTGCCTGTGCCACAGTATTATGGCCGGTGCTGTGGTACGCCGCACCAGTTGCGCGCGGTCGTCGAGGACAACCCAGCAGTAGTTCGCATTTTCCCCGCGGGACCAGTTGTCGTGGTCGAGTAGTACATTATACATTAGGAAGTCAACCCTCCTTCTCAGCGCAGATCGGCCTCCGTGGCGTGGTTCGTTAGGCGCCGCTCTACGGTGCGAGATGTCCTGGGTTCGAATCCCGGCTCAAGCTTGGGTGTTGGATTGTCCCTTCATCAGATTTCACCCTCACCGGCTCTTAAGACCTTGTTAAAGGGCCGTAAAACCTCTCACCTTACCCCGGTACCCATCCGGGTTTGTTTGCCGTCGCGTTTTTTTTTTTCTTGTATGAAATCATCGTTGCCAAAAATTGTTCTTGGTTTATATTTAAGTAGGTGCTTGTGTTCACCAGCAAGCAAGTATATCAGGATTAAACGAAAAAAAAAAAAAAAAAATCAGAGTGTTACGTTGATGCTTATATAGCACTGTGGAACGTAAAACTGTTTGCGACTTATTTTCTCTCTGCGCAAGACATGAACATATAACTGCAGAGAGTTAAAATAATATATCCACTTTCTATGATTGTTAAATGGGCTATATACATGGTTCAGATACGAATATAACTCAAACGTGACGAAGGAAAGTATTTTTATCAGCGCTTTACATTGAGGTAGTTAGCACTGGTAAGGGGTGACATGAGGTGCCTGAATGAACGGGTGGGGAAAACGGGAGATCCCCGATAAAATCCGCCGATAAACGGCATCATCCGTTATCGAACCCGGATCGCATTGGTGGATTCACAATTTATTATTTTTATTATTATTGTTATTCGTAGAATTGTTTGCAATGCATTCGGCCGTTTTCCAGCCAACAGCAGCTAATTTAACGAATTCAGCAGAGTAACATTTGGTTGACAAAAATGAGACATTGGGTAAAAATGAAGAATCATTACTCATGCAAAAATAACCACAAAAACTGCATAAAAGTACTATTGACTGTTAATTGCAGTGAAATATAACATAAATATGTAGTCGCGAATAAAAAATAAGCATACATATAAAAAATATTCTAAAGTGGGGAGGACTGTGTAGATCAGGGAAATTGTGGGGTAAAGGAAGCAAAGTTAATTGCACTATTACACACACAGTTTAGACGCATTCTGTCACCAATGGAAGGCATACAAAATAATTTCCGTATTACAGGAAAACGGTTTTATGGTGGTCACAAAATGTTTTGGGGATATGGACCTCACCAAAAATATTTGTAGAGGTTGTAACATTTTTTTTTTTTTTTGTTTTGTTGTCACTGCAAAACTTTAGTTGGAGCAGCAAAGAATTTTTGATGTCAACACAAAAATATTTGGTAAGGTCCATAATGACAAGATATTTTGTGGTGACAAATAGGCTAAGCTTTCCTTTCAGTGACGAGAGAATTTGACCGTGTGCTCAGAGTGAGTACAAATGGACGATGCTAGTACGAGTGTTTTTCGGCGTGCTTGTGGTCTATGTGGTGGGTGTTTTCTGGACGTTTTCAATTTTGAATCTCTCGTGGATAATAGGTTTTCGTTGAATTTCGCTGATCGAGACAAGCAAACACGTAATGCAAACAACGTTCGCGGAGAGATATTAGGCACTATGTCGCAGTGCACATTTAGTCGAGGGTACATTGCCGAATTAAGGTTTGATACAGGTACCGCGACGAAAGGTATCGAATGTATCATTTAACGATCGCCGCGAAGGATTTGCATCCGCCATCGACTTGAGTAAGTACAAATCGTTTGTTACATACATTTTTGTCGTAATTTGTGTACACGTTTTTCGTAATGTGTATTATGTATTGTAGAGGTTTGTGATAATCTGTTATGTATTAGCGAGGATAACATCTGTGCAACATGTGTACAACGTGCATTAAACACGGGACTTATTTTGTGCGGCTTCTATTGGCGTTTGAGTGTGTTTATTTAAGTAGGCTGTTGGACGGGCGTTGAAGACTTGTAACGCCGATGGAACATGCGTAAAACGTGAATTCAATACGCTAACAACTTTGTCCAGATTTGTTAGAGCTAGAATGTTGTGTGTTTGGAAAATTTAAAAGTAAGTAAATCACAATTTCCTTTACGTATGACTACTTTTCACCAATGTAGAATTCGTTTTTATAATTAATCTTTATATGTAAAACCATTAGTTTCGGTATACGATGAGTAGCGATTCTTAATATTTACCTTTAGGCCGATTCTAGAGTTAAAAACATAAACTTTTGTTAATGTTTTCACGTGCAACTTTAAGAGTTATCTGTTTTTTTATTAAATTTTTTGCCTAATATTCTGTTACATCAAAGGTATATTATTTTTGCTGTAGCGATAAATTGCCTAGACAATTTCGACTTTACAATCGTCTGAATGAAATTACCAGAGAGAGAGAGAGACAGACAGAGAGAGAGAGAGAGAGAGACAGACAGAGAGAGAGAGAGAGAGAGAGAGAAATAAATAAATCTTTCACTTCAAATGTTGCGGTCATCCAATAATATTATGCCATCATCAGTGGTACTTTATGCGTTATTTTCCGGTCGCATTGCTCACGTAAACGCAGACAGCGAACCATTTGGCGAATATAATTATAAAAGGGCAACTGGCAACAACAAAAGGCACGTTTAATTGTGCTCATTATTTTCTCGCATCACCTACAGTTTGTACGTTTGTGCCGGTGTGGAAAGACTGAATGGGGCGTGTTCCTAGAAGAAGGGGGGGGGGGGGAATAAAAGCACATGGAATATCACACACACGAGGCCGACGTTGTCCAGGAACCACAATAGCCGTCACTGGATGAGGGAAACCGCTGCTACAGGAAGAGATTGCGTTAGCCTTGGTTGGTGTGGGGTTGTGGTGATGGTGAGGTGGGGTAGCTGTTACGCACTGGCCATAGGGCAAAATATCCGGCGCAGCTCGTTATCGGCGGCCGAGAGGCGAAGACAATGGAGGCCTTGTCTCGGGGCTACCGGCCAGGGACGAGGACATGATGCGAGCTACCTACCCTCACGCTTGGCTGAGCCATATTCTGTGACAGTCCTCAGATTTGCGTCGTCGGTTTGACGCCGTGTCGCTGATTTTGTTCCATTCTAATTGCGATCTTACTATATACGTACAGAGTATTAATTTCTTGTAGTTTTTGACGTCTACTTGAACCCATCTATAGAGATGATGGTATATAGCGAAAATTTGTATTGCCAACATAGCCTTGAAAACACTGCAGTTTCTTGCAGCATGCATGATTGAGTGACACACGTCTTGACACTCCATAGCTGTCGGCAGACCAATAACAGGTATCGAATATTACAATAGCGGGATTCTTATTAGCACAGTCAAATAGGACAACAGATCAAAGCACAAGTGGAAGCCAGTAATCTTCTGGTAATCTGAACGTACGTTGAAACCCAGCAAACAGTCAAGTTTTCCCGTGACAAACCATGATCTCTACCCATTCCGTACATTTTCTGGCGTCCTCAATGAGGTAAGTGGGGAAAGGGGAAACAAAATTTTCTTGTGAGACCAGATGGGGGATGAAAGGATCTTAGAGCGTCGAGGCAGCAGTAAGTAGTTCTTTCTTCGTAAAACAAAGATAATATAACGGATATTTCAGTAAAATGGGGTACGTTAATTCGATTTTACGTCTCGTGAACAGCGAGGTTATTAGAGAGAGTGACACACAACTTGGTAGAATGACAAGAACTAGGGAAGGAATCGGCCATGGCGTTTGTTAAGTAACCATCCTTCCATTCGCCTTGAGTTACTTTTGGGAAACCATGGAAAGCCAAAGTCATACTGATCCAGAGCTCCGGTTCTCCTATGACTGCCGTACTAACGTCTTACCGTTGCGACATCTCACTTTGTGTAATATAAGGCGTTAAAGACGATAAATAATAGAGTACATTTTAAAGGTTGGTAGACAGGTTGTTAATATTAAAACAATTGTAAGGTTGGAAAAAATATATATTCATAATAATGCGGGCTTCTTAGTTCCTGATCATCATTCAGATGAAGGAAAACTGTGTCAATTGGGGATATTTGAAAAGTCAGTTTGTCGAGAGCTTTTCTGGAACAAAAACAAAAGGTAGATTTGGAAGATTTTTTTTTAAATGCGTCTGTGTAGAGGGCCCTTCAGTGAAATTAGGGAGCAGAAGCAGAAACTTCGAAGGAAAATACGGAATGTTTTAATTTTGTAATCTCAAAGTTAGAGTCGTCATGGAAGCCTATTCGGGGACAGTGACGTTATAAGATGGTATAGAGCGTCCCAACCTTAGATTGCAGTACAGAGTTTGTGGCGCGCTGTTTTGCCAGATCGCAGCCACGTTGCGAAGTTCGGGAGGTGCACTACTTAAGAATTTTGAGCTTTAAAATATTATTCTAATTGATATTACTATAGCATCACGCTTCAAAATATGCAATTATAATTTTCTATTACTTTAAAATAAACAATTCACATAATCCACTGATATTAATTCATTACATAAATTGTAACGGCCACTTCGTTAAGAAATATACTAATATTATCACATATATTGTAAATATTATAACTACTGCTGACAAAACAGAAGATTTCTTCCATTTTAGTTGCATCTGTCTGAAGACAAAAACGTGGTTGAGGTAGTTGATGATTATGAAATTGATTATTCAAAACCTATGTCGTATGGGAACTGAAAAAATATGTCGGTTTTTTGTCATTTTATTTGTCTGCTGAGAATAAATTTAAGTCAGAGAGAGGAATGTTATTTACTTTTTTGGACGTTGTACATGCCCTTGAACAGCACAGGCCTTGGAGGTGATACGTGGGTGGAAAGGGGGAAGGAGTTTACCATGGTCTTTGTTAAGGAACCATCTCAGCATTCGCATTTAGTGATTTCGAAAAACTCTGGAAAACCGACACCAGGATTGGCCGGAGCCTGGCATTGAACCCGGGTCCTCCCGAATGCGAGGCGAGTGTTTTACCACTGCTCCACCACACTCGGTTAGCAAACAAAAGAGAGTACATTAATGTTCTGCCGTGATGTCAACTTAGACGTATCACTCATTTCCACTACTTCTTTGATAAATTATATGTTAAGCCTAAATGAGAGCATGTATATATAATATGTTTACCTGTTGTTTAATTTTTTTTACTGTATATTATGTAGTTTTTAGTAAAGTTGAAGGTAATTACGAATTTTCGCCAGTCAATAACTTACCGAAAACTGGCAACTATTCTTGTAAAGGAAACAAATAAGACATCGTAGTAAAACATTATGAACAAACTATATGAGAGTTTTATTATTATATTTGCTTCAATTTAGGATTTTAAAAACATTTTCGATACAAGTAGTAGAAATGAAGAATCATTGCCTAAAATTTGTTTACGGGAATTATTTATTGTTTCTTGTTTCCTTTTGATTTCAATTTTTCATGTTAGTTTGATGCATTGTCTTGCCATTGTTTCTTCCTATTAGCGTAAGTGGTTTGTTTGGAACATCCTGTTTCTTCTAAAGCTTCCTTAATGCGTTAGTTGTATGTGAAAAATACTGGAATAAGGTCAATAAAATATTTCGCTACCTTTCTCGTAGCCTACCTATGTTGCGACTTTTTTTTTTGTCTTCCATAAAACGTTAACAAAGAATTATACACACGAAATTTTGTTTCGAAATCAGTCACCGTATATAACGAATCGCTCGGCCGCGAGACACTGTAGTTTCACTACTGAACAAGTTTAGGACACGGGACGAAGAAAACTGCAGACTAAAGGAAACTTCTATCTTATATATTACTTTTCCAGACATAAATTCATAGTAAGCAAATATAACGGAACGGTTTTTCTCTTCAGCCAACACTTCGAGCGACACTCAGCTGTCGAGTTGGTAGGGCGAGTGCATGACATAATGCGCCACACATTTCACAACTTTACACAAGAGAACGGCTATTGAGGTGGGGTTTCTTTTAAAAATAAGCTTATTACGGACAACTTCCTCGCTTTCATCCCCCATCTAACTTAAATAGCAAAAAAAAAAAAAAAAAAAAGTTTCTCACTGACCAACTTTTTAATGTTTCAATTAGAAAGCGCACATAATGTTAGAACAAAATTTCTGTAGAAGTAACGAAAAAAAAATAACCTTCAGATTTCTTCGTTGGCGCCAGATATATAAAATTTCACCCCATTAAAATCTGGATATGATTTTGCTTTTGACTCGTAAGTTAAGATGTGATATATTTAAGGATGCACGAAAACAGTACCAAATTCAAAATATTAGTTTTTTTTTAATTTTTTCAACCCCTTAAAATGGTGTAAATGATGAAACAACTATATCATCCGATGCGCGTTTCGATACTGTACAATATGAAACAAATTTAATATCAAAGTTACAACGTGAAAATTTCATGAATTTTGGCAACAGCGCATGCCGAAACAAGGACAGTGCTTATGACAGTTGCCGTGCATTGGAAAGAGAGCTAATGTCCATATAACCCTGTACTGCAATCTAAGCATGAGACGCTCTGGGGAATTTTATGTTACTGTCCGATATACACAATTTTGATACTTTTCAGTACAATATACTGGTCTTGTACTTCATTGTCTGGACAGCTTCATTGCCACAGCAGTTATACTTAGAAAAGTTTTGGTTCTGTTTATGGAGTCAATTCGATTAAGTATTTTAGTTAAATATTGCTTATAATTAGGGCCAAGATTTTGTCGCGAAAAGATTTTTGCCACACTTTGTTTCAGTGACTCACGTGCACATCGGCAGTTCTGTTTCAAGGTTATTGGCAGCGTGTCTTTGTTCAGACACGTTTATCATTTTACTGCACCAATCAGAATAAGATTATTGTGAGTCTGCACGTCTATAATTTGACAAAGCCAGTGAGAGTAAAATAATCCAATCATAGACGATATAGCAGAGCTGCAGGTGTGCACATGACGCATCGAAACCAAATGTTGCAAAAATCTTTTCGCCATAAAATCGTGGCTCTACTTATAATTTATACGCACAAATCAAACCTATTTGGTAGTGAAGTTAAAGAGGTGTTGGTCCACGTTGAATGGGGCGTTTATAACTGGCGAGGAATGACGTGAGGAGAGTATGAAGAAGTTATGGAATGCAGAGAAGAAAACCCTTCAATAAGTGGCAGCGTCAGCCACGTTTTCCCGATATGGTAGTCTAATTGGTGAAGAGTCGATGAGGTCCGAGTCATGTACAAGTGCCGGACTTTCCAGGAATGTGAGTATAAAAACGGCCTCTTACGGCTAGCTTACTGTTTCGTAACTAGAGACCCCGAATATTTCGCGTTCAACGACCTGCCGGCTGGACTGCACATTCCTGTGTACACTCAGTCTTCAGCTAATTGTACATTGGCTGCTGCTACTACAATCAGTAGCCGTGTTTTTATGCAGGTCTGCTACTGGTTCACAGTTCTCACATAAGAGTTAAATTAACTGTGGCCCTATCATTAAAGTAATAACGTGTCCAGGAGTGATAATGTTTTATTACCAGGGACCCTTGATTTTCGCGAAAAGATTTCTGTCTCACTTTGTTTCCGTGCCCTTACGTGCACGTCTACAGTTTTGCTTGGTGGTCAGTGATTGGATATTTTAACTCTCACGAGCCTTGGGATTCTACCGGCAAATCACAGACGTATCAGGGACGTTACTGTAGTTGGCTCAGTCAAATGAGATACGGCTCTTCATTATAGACACGCTGCCAATAACCATGAAGCTGAATTGCAGGTGTGCACGTAAGGCACTGAAACAAAGTGGGGCGTAATTATTTTCGTGAAAATTAGGGGTCCCTAATTATTATAGATTAATACGCTTACTAATTTGTCTGGATCTGTTAGAGCTAGAACGTTTTTTGAGTGTGTTTGACGAATTTCAAAGTAAACCACAATTTTATTTACGTACGACTACTTTTCACCAGTGTAGAAAATTTTTTATTAATAAACTTTGTATGTAAACCCAATAGTTTGGCCGATATACGGTGAGTAGCGAATCTTAATATTTACCTTTAGGCCGATCCTAGAGTTGGACATTCACTTTTGTTAATGTGTTCAGTGCAACTTAAAGAGTAATAAATCTGTATGCTTATTAAATTTTTCACCTAATATTCTGTAACAACAAAGGTATTTTCATTTTACTTTAGCGATAAATTGCCTAGACAGTTTCGACTTTATAATAGTCTGAATGAAATTGCGAGAGAGAGAGAGAGAGAGAGAGAGAGAGAAATTTTTACTTCAAATGTTGCGGATGACGTTTGTTGTCGAGTTTACTAAATATGTCTCTCTTGTCTTAACTGCATAATGCATACACTCCAGCTAAGTGTGCTATGCTTCGATCAATGAAGTACTAAATGTAAGAGCTAGTGTCATCCTTAGCAGTTACTGATATGTTTTAAGTAGAACGAAAAGATTGACGTTTATAAATTTTTAAAATGTTTACTTTGGCTATGCGTTTCTTGCTAACGCTCCAATTTTTTTTTCAATAGATTGGTCTCGCCGCCTACTATGGAACACTATTTCGGTTTTCGTAAACGCATCATAGCATTAAAGGAATCCTTAGGCAAATAAGAAAATCTATGAAAAAATGTTTTACAAAATATAAAATATTTAACTTGAATGACTTGAAGGGAGAAAAATGTTTTTTTTTTTTTTTTATCTTTTTATTTTCCATTTCGTTTGTGTGCCCTGCAGTGTCCTGTGCGTAAGATGGATACGGACAACTGCGTACATGGAATTTTAATAGAATGAATAATTACTCATAGAGCGCTTTCATCACCCTCCCCTTTACATCTTCACTTTCCGTTTTTTCTCGTTCCCGTCCCGCCGTGATATCGCTTGCTGAAAATAACACCGTTTCTCCCATGGCTTACCCTTCATCCGTCTCCCACTCCAACTCACTCCCCCTCCCTCCCCCAACCGGCACGCAAATATCCCTACGTAGCGGCTTGTCGCCGAAGTACGGATTCTTCGTAGAAACTCCATCGCAGCTGTATTAATGGATATTTACATTTGCGAGTGAGATTTTATGCACGGGAAAGCCAGCTCTCGGCTTGCTAACACGTGCACACACACACACGGGGTAGGCTATAACACACTTCAGCTACTGCTGCAAAAACGTTCCGGATAAAAAAACGCTATGCTATCCCGAGGTCTTGCCAGAAGTGAGGTTTGAGTAGGACGTGAATTTGTCGCTTGCATCACAGTTTTATTGCCTTTTCTTTTTTTTTCTTTTTTTTTCTTTTTTTTCGTGTTAGTTACTGTCTGTCTGTTACTAACTTCACCCAAGGTGACTTTAGGTGAGGAACTGACGTACCCTTTCTACGTTATTGAGTACGGATCGTTGCCGCCATCAAACTATCATTTCCCAGCTAAACTTCCGTGCCGAAACTTCGGACAAACCGGTGCGTCACAGAGCGTAGGAAAGTAAAATAAAAGTGCGAGGAAAGTAGAATTTTTTAAGGCGTAAGGTGAATGTAATATGAGAAGAAAAGAAAGAGAGAGAGAGAGTGGATTTTTGACGGATTGGATAAAGACGAGTTTTATATTTTCAACTTGGTTTTTTGCAGACTTAATTATATTTTAACAAAATTTTTAAATCACATTGTAGCAATAATAATATTATGCAAGATGTTAGCGAAAGTATTTAATATGTAGGAGTAAAATTATTTAATTATAATAATTAGATGCCATTTATGGATAGTGTGCAGTTATTACGGTAAAAGTGCAAATCCTTTGTGATCTATTTGTAATTTAAAAAATTGAAATATAATGACTTTAGTTTAATTGGATTTTAGTAAAGATGTGTACAAATATATATTCTGACAATGAATATGAGAGACATTATCAAAGGAAATCCATTTATCATTTGGAGACTGAAAGGAGTAATTGTAAAATTGTTGGCTTTGTTCGACGTCAGATAGCTTCAGAACTTTCAGATGCGCTGAAAGAACGGACATCTCACTTTTAGCAGTACGTTCACTTGGAAAGTGAACATAGTAGGAGTAATGCTATTCTGGAAACAGATTTTGAAGTTACTGTATTAAAAGTAAAAATAATTCATATTTTATTTTTTATTGAGTAGATCTATACACTGTCCGGAGTTTCGCTGCGTAGTAAAAAGTAGTATTTTTTGTATTGCATAATTAAATAATGATAATGTTAAGTCGATTTTTGTCGTATCGTATCTCCTGCTAACATTTATTTATCGAATAGATTATAAATATATTTCGATTTCTTTATAATCTATCGCCACACAAATTAATATACTTTGTTCTGAATCAAGGGCCATGTCAGGGAGGCTGGGATCCTTGGGGTCGAGACCCCCTTTTTTACCTTACGGAAATTGTTTAAAAATACCATTTTGCACTTTGAAAATTCAAATTTTCCCGTAGGACAGCCCCCTTGCGTTTCGCTTTATTGAGGGGATCGCCGTTACTGTATTATATTCCCAGATTGGTAACTCATCCCCCCCCCCTTCCAATATAAATCCTGGCTACGGCCTTGGCTGAATCATTCTGTATTCATTCGGTATAAAACATTGTGTATTTACACTCGTGAATAAATAATTTGCTATAGTATAATGAAATCGCTTTTCAAAATTAAACAGAAATTTTTGAATATTTATGAATAATAGGTATATATCAATAATTTATTGTTGTGAATTAAAACCAAAATAATTTAAATTGTGACAAAACACTTAGTACTCTGTAATTGAAGATCCTTGCTGTACAAGCTATACGAGAGAAGGAGTCATGGTTGATTTTAATAATAATAAACGGATGTAGAACCACAATTACTTCACTTTTGAATGGTTAATATTTTTTTCTAAACATTTTTTCTATTGTAGTATTTTATGGCGCTCGCCATAAATGTGTTAAATATTTTGTACGTATATCGAATACTGTTTAACTAACAGACATTGTGTCTCAAAAGTTTTTGTCGTAGAAATTATTTACATATATATTACATAGCAACACGTGAACACCAAAATTTTGCTTCTTTTGGGGACATAACAAAAATTATAAACTAACATGCACGGTTAAGATAATTCTCACTAAAGTAATACGTTTTTATGTATTTTAAAGAAACTTTTTAAGGTCGCCTGTGGAAATATTTTTCCATTTTTGAAAATGTGTGTGAAAGTAAGGACTTATTAGAAAATATTGTTTATAAATTGTTCCGAATTATTGTAAAATATTCTTTGTTGTAAATATCTTAAAATGAATCAAGAGAGTATTTATGTACCACTTGTTTAAGTTTTTGTTGTTGGTTTCCTGTTTTTATAAATTTTGGAAACTTTAAATTTGTGATTTTTTATTGTACTTTTTGCAAAAGTATGGCGTAAAGTATTTCTACGCAATGAAAAAGCAACTGAAGCAGTGTCTTTAAGTTGAATATTGTTTTGGATTTTACTGAAGAGCATCCTTGTGGGTATCTAAAATACGTAGCTTCCCGATTGGGTAACCTCGCCAGAATAACTACAGGTAGTTGTTGACAAGACACCGCTGTAAATAGCCAACTGAAGTTATAAAGAGTTTTTGACAGATTTGCAGACCAGCTTTATTTAAATGTCGTTGGAAGTACACTGGTGAATTATCTTTCAGGAGATAATTTAATTGCAGCAGTGAGTTTCGTTACAATAAATATATACTATTCTGGTTTCGTTGTAATTTGTAAATGTATTACTTGAAAGATTATTCATACTAATAGTATGAGTTAGAACTGATAGTGTTAAGTTTGTGGGTTGATAACTTATGAAGAAGTAAGCCTAAAGTGTGTTTTCAATGTGTCATCAAAATGACTGTAGTTAGAGTAATGTTACCCTGAAAATGTGCTTTAATTCTTAGGCCTATTTCATTAAATAAAATAAACACTCGTTCTTTGGCTTTCCTTGTTTGACACCATTTAGAGTGTCGTTGCCTAAGATCAAGAGGTCTGTTATTTTATATTTAAAATAATGAATTTTGTTAGTGGATTTTCAGGAAAGCATTAATTCCTCCCTCGCTATAGTACAATGCATGGGCAAATCGTAAACCATTTCTCTGCAATTTTTTTTTTCAAAAGATATCACCACGCAAATCTCACACACTGCGTCTTGATACATTCTGTAGTGAGTTATGTAAATAACATATGCACTCATGTCGATTACTAGTGTGTATGCGTAACTGTATGCAGATCCTGCCAATTAGTTGCGTCGTCATGGTGAAGGTAGTGTGCCCGGACCTTTGCCTGTGGTCTGTTCTCTATCCCCGTTCACTGTAGCGGTACATCCAGCTGTGGCTTTCACATTACCATAACATGTAGCTGCATTCCATTAATCATCGACACTGCGACACTGGCCTTGCTTTGAGCGTTTTCTCTGCGAGTACATCTGTTATGCTCGCTGCCTTGCCTACCTGAGAACCGTGACGTTGACGTGAGCAAGGGTAGATAGGGATTTACATGTTCAGTATTACATCCGGCGGTGCAGTGTCATTTTAATGACATCGCTTTCCGATACAAACCCTTTTCTGCATTGAAAAAAGGATACTGCTGCTACAGGAATAAAAACGTTGGAAAAAATGTTCACATCCATTCGTGTCTCTTGTCATTTATGTTGTGACGTCCATTTTCTGTCGGCATTTCTCATACACCTTATTTTCTTGTTAATTATTTAGTTCTTTTGTTGTCTTTATTTGATACAACAGCTATATTCTGTTCCGGAAATAATTTGTGTTCTTATTTTTTTTTTACAGAGTCATGTGTTATATGTTTCTTGACAACAGCTTACATGGCTTCTTATTTATTTTTGTTTTGTTGTGGTTTTATTCCGCAACTCGGCAAAATTCGCTCGCAATTGCATATGTCACAAAAGCGGTTCAGTTTATAGATTTAATCCATTGCCGAAATCTTTCAAAGATAACAAGGTGTTGTGATGTATGTCACCTCGAGAATTGTTTAACCGTTTCATATCAAATAATGTGTTGTGGTGTATGAACAGTTGATCCTTCAAATATTTATGTTTGGCGTAATTGTTAGATAGTTTTTGTTATGATAATACTAAGCATACCTAACCTAACTAACCTAACCTACCATAACATAAATTAACCTAACTTAAAATTAACCTTTCCTATCCTAACTTCACGTAACATAACCTAACCTAACCTTTAGTGACCCCAAGGCAAATGTCCCAGGTGTACCATAAATACTTTAAGGCAAATGTCCCAGGTGTACCATAAATACTTGGTGGCGGTATCAGAGTTATAGTATGGTGTCCCATATACCTACCAAGTGTACCATAAATATAGTACAGTATGTCATAAACTTATCTAATGTATTATAATTATGGTACACCATACCTAAATTATAGTGCATAGTTCAGAATTATGGTGCAATGTACTACAAACCCAACATAATGTTAACCTTAAATAATATTGAGCTAACTTCACCTAACCTAACGTCCTAACAACCTAACATGACCTTACCTCCCTAACCTAACCCAACCTAATACTAATGTAACATACTAAGGAAACTGAACCTAACACACTAAACTAACCCCATCTAACCTGACCTACCATAACATAACGTAACAAAATGTAATACTGAACTATCTGGAAATTAGCCTATTCCTAAACGACCTAACCTGTGGGGAACCAAATCAAATAACCCAGGTACTCTAAGTACATGGTGGAGGTTCCAGAGTAAAGGTATATTGTACCATACATCTACAAAGTACACCATATTTATAAAACATCATACCATAATATATGTACATATACCATAATTATGGTACAATGTACTATGAGTCAAACTATGTACTAACCTAATACTAAGAAAACAAAAATTAACATATATTAGCATAACCTAACATAAGCTAAACTAACCGAACTTAACCCAACCTAATACTAAGCAAATCTAACATAACATTTACTAACCTATCTTAACGTAACATTATATTAACCTAACCTTGTTACCTCCTTTCTAGTTGAACTGAGTTCCCAAATATCCACACCAATAACAGCCAATTTCTTTGCCTCGGTCTAGCGCAGCGGGTTTACTGAATAAAAACAAACACGTCCAATAATTTCGTCACGAGTCTATCACAGCCGTATTTTTCCTAGCTCAGGGCAGAGACAAAGCGGCAATAAATAATAACTTCCGTCTCCTGCGACTCAAGTTTGGAAGTCCGCAAATCGAAACTGACGAGGTACACAACTGCTCGGTATTTTGTGTTCAATTGCCACGATTCCCGACAAATAAAACCTACTGGAGCAACCCGATGGCACTCTCCAGGAGGACAAACTCACGCGCTCCGCGATACGTCCTTCTTCCCCGGAGACCGCCACACTTCTCTCTACCAACGCTCGAGAAAGCAAGCTAAGCCCCCCCAGTACCGATCCGGCCAATCGTAAGCTTCGTTACAACTGCCCTGCCCTGCAAACCGTACTGAACTCAGGCGATTACGGCTGTATTAGATGTCATTTTTATTTTCGGAAGCAAACATAGTACATTAATTTAAATTCTTTACACTTCAATTACACTAATTTCCTTGCTTATCACTATTTTTTTTACATATAACTTGAATTGAACATAGCGGCCAAGTGTGATTTTCAGTTGGGTCGCTGGCCCCCCTTCACCGTCCACCATCTTGGCTCAGCGGGGCGGCTACCGTCCCCTCCCGCTCGTAACCAAAATACTAATTTGACATATTTACCATTAAACTACTTCTTACTCAATTGAATTCACAAGCGGAGATCCTACAGAGCCCAACGCAACTTGAACCGACTCCGTAGTCCTATTTACAATCAAATCCAAGAAATTCTCACTCTGTAATGCTACCGACTATATCTCCTAAAATTAATAACGTTTATCATCTCCACTCTTATTTACAAACATCTTCCATATTCACTACATTAAATCTATTTACTGTGGCCAGGAGGCACATTACAACCTACATTTACCAAACCTAACCCAACCTTACTTAAGTAACCTACCATAACTTAACTAAACCTTACTTAATACTGACCTAACTTAAAACTAACCTAACCTATTATAATCTCATCTCACCTTACCTTACCTAACATTGCCAAACCTAACCTTTAGAGAACCGAAGCAAATTACCCAGATGTACCGTAAATACTTTGTGAAAGTACCCGAGTAATAGTATAGTGTACCATATAAATACTAAGTTTAGAATAATTATGGTACAGTGTGACATGAACTTACCAAATGTAGCCTAGTTATGGTGAATCATTCCAGATTTTGGTACATGCACCAAAAGTATGATACTGTTTATTAAAAACCCAACATAATATTAACCTTACCTAATACTAACCAAACTTTTTTTTTTTTTGGAATTTGCGTTTACTTTATTTATCTACGTTCCCTACCCTTTTATTAGGCTTTTTTTAATTTAGGAAAATGTTAGACCGATTAAAACCAAACTGTATATACAAATGATCTTATGAGCATTGAATATAGCCAGGGATACTGTAATAGATACGTTGTATTGGAAGAAAGTTCTTATGAATAAAATATTTGTATCATATATCGAAAATGTACTCTATTCATACCCGTAAAATTTTATACGTCAATGTCTAAGAAATATTTCGTATCAAATTGGCGACTATATGGTTCATGTTTTAAGGTATTTGTAATATTTTATTTGCCATTTAACAAATTTTAACCACACTTTGCGTTAATTATTATTTATAATAGTTTAACCTAACACATTGTACCCGCATATCGCAACTACTTTGTACGATAACACTCTGTGCTGAAATAAAATTTTTAAATCACATCTTGGACACGATATCACCTTTGAGTCGTCAGGTGCATTTATGTTGGTATTTTTTTGCGTGAATTGACATTCTGTTTTCTGCTTTGTTTAGGTATCATCTGCCTTAAGAAAGGTAAGGTGAGTGGGCTTTACGTCTCGTCGTCAGCGAGGTCGCTATATACGGTGAGACACAACTTGGTACAGTGACATGAGCTGGGAGAGGAGTCCATGGCATCCCAGCATTCACCTGGAGTGATGTCGGGACACCGTAGATGGCCGGGGCCAGGGATCGAACCCGGGTCCTCCCGAATGCGAGTCCAACATGTTACCTTTGCGCCATCTCGCTCGGTTGCCCAGGAAAACTTGTCGGCTTCGTCACGTGACATCCCGAATAGTGGCGAAACGCCATTTTGTGTGTCTTTGCAAGTTAAATCGTGTAGAAGATTGAATGTTATTCCGGCAAACGTTAGGGTGGTCTGACATTAGTACGTAGCTACATATACTGTGAGGATATTAATGAAACTTGGCCGAAAAAAATAAAAGGTAACTTAGTTTGACATGTTTCCACGTAGCGACTAAGAAACACGTTGGTACACCTGACGACTCATATGTGATACACACGGTATGTAAATCTGAGGAACGAAATACTGTAGTAATATTTTAGTTTTAAATGAGTGACATTTTTTGCATGACAGCTGTTAAGTTATAATTTTTTAAATAATTATTTGCGCCAATGTTGAGAATAGTAGGCTCGTTTCAATTCTAGTAAATTCTTGTTTGTATTAATCCAGGAATCCAAATGGCTGGCACTTGAGTAATCCGTATGTGTTCGTATATCATTAACCAGTGTAGCAAATGGAAAAGTATTTTGTACGAAATTGCAGTAGACAACGCCATGTACCACATCCATAACGAGTTCCTTACCTACGGGGTAGTTGCACAGTCCCAGCAAATTGATTTTTTTTTTGTGGTTTAGCTTCGTATCGTGTATCAGTAGAGAACGTGTGAAATTCGCGTTGTTTTCCGATAGAAGACTAGACTTAAAAACGCTGTAGCCTTGTTCGACGTCTCTGTTTAGCCGACAATGTCACGGCTTGCTACAGATAATGCTTCTGTCTAGTAATATAAGTTCCAAGGTAGAATGACCAATCTCCCGTAAATCGGTCACGGAAGTAAATTAAGATACATGTGGCTAACCGATTGTGCTGTGGTATATACAGGACGGTGAAGTCTAGCTTGTCACCATATAATAATGAGAAATTTGCGTGTGTCTGTGTATAAGTTAAAATCTTTATGTGATTACTAGAGAGCAGAAAATTCGCGTTTTCTTTTGGAGGCAAGTTAAAATTCAAAGTACTGTATGCTCTTGTGAATTTCTCAATTGCTCCTTGACTTGAGACCTCGTTGGGAGCAATGAGCCATTAATTAAGAAGCAACTGAATGTTGGTTAAGTTCATGTTTTATCACTGTGTCAGAGAGCAGCTAATGAACCGCTGCTGTATGCTTGACTACACAGATATTATTAGGGTCTAGACTATGTAGGCCAGTGAACAGCGAATAATTTAGGTCCCTGTATTTCAGGCCTTCTAAATAGGCGGTCCGCGGGCCAGATGGGATCCGCAGAGAGATTTCAACTGGGACGCCATAAAAATGTCGGAAATAAGGAAAACACTTTTTTAATTATTACTAAAAGGAAATTTCTCAAACATTAGTTCAGTTAATGTAATCTGTATGAATGGCAATAATTTTTTTGTATGTTAATCTGAAATGAAGTTTAACTAAATAATTTAATATTAAGTCTACAATTTAACGTCGTTTTTTTTTTCTTTCGATACCCGAGTATGTAACTAATAGGTAGAGCCCACGATTTTCGGTGAAAAGAATTCTGCAACACTTTGTTTCAATGCCTTATGTACACATATACAGCTCTGCTTCGTGGTCCGTGATTGGCTGTTTTTAATACTCAGCGTCTTGGGATCCTACCCACAAATCGCAGACGTGTGGTGTCGCAGTAACCTTGACCTGATTGGCACAGTCAAATGAGCCACGTCTATGCAATAATACATCCTGCCAATAACCATGAAGCAAAGCTGCAGACGTGCGCGTAAGGCGCTGAAACAAACTGTTGCAGAATTCTTTTCACCAAAAATCGTGGGCTCTACTAATAGGTAAATTTAATTGAGAAGGCATGCTATATGTGATGTATTGCCGTCAGTGGTGGTACATAATAGGTAGAGACATGCATAAATTCGCGTTATTTTCTGACAGCTGACTAGACTCCAAGTGACTGTAGGCTTGTTCGACGTCTCCCGCTAGCCGAAATTGCCGCGGATAATGCTTACACTGTAGAGAGGCGTTAAGACGTAACACACGTAAATGTCAACGCATAAAAGTTCGTGTCCAATTGAATCGCAGATGATGCTCTTTTATGTATAGGAAAATTAAGTTTAGTCTGCTACCAAATGATAACGCGAAGTTTGCATGTCTCTAATAATAGGGTCGACAGGTGGCCACACGTAATATAATTGGACATGTTAAGGGTGCTCGGTACGGTATGCTAAACAGTGAGAAACATGTGTACTGTTATTGATCATTATTCAGAGAAAAAATTAAGTTAAAGTATATCGTTTTCAGAAGTATGTGTCGTAAAGTCGTATAATTGTCTAAGACATTTAATATATATAAAAAACTTTTAACTTTTTAAAGAAAAAAATCTGGAAAATAAGCCTTTTTTTACTGATTTAGTTTATTACAGTGAAGTAATGGAGTACGAATAACACATAAAGCCATGTCTTAGACTTGTACCTTACCATGCTCTATAGTATGTGCAATCGGAACATTTCTGGAATAATTATAATCCTGTAAAAACATTAATTAAAATTAAATAATCTCAATTTTTTACCCGACGAAAACAGGACATCTACTTGTGGAGATATGTTGCTTCTATCCCCAGTACCTCCAGTGAACGCGGAGCAGTTATGAGAGGATAAGGAAGTGGCAACTCATGTTACCAAAACTGACAGGG